>PJEM01005089.1:0-137843 GCA_004023845.1 Helogale parvula | reverse complement strand
CCCTCTCAAATAAACATTTTAAAAAACACAACTGTGCTGACTATAATCCTCTCCAGAGACCTCAAAAGGTGGGCACTATCTTTACACCCTTCCCCTGAACACTACAGGGCACCACTATATCCCGAATAAGATTAACCCAAAGAGACCCACACTAAGACATATTATGATTAAAGTGACAAATTTTAAAGACAAGGAGAGAATCTTAAAAGCAGCAAGAGAGAATTTGCTGCACACAAGACAACCCCCATAAGACTATCAGCAATTTTTTCAGTAGAAACTTTACAGATCAGAAAGAAGTGGCATGATATAATCAAAATCCTGAAAGAACAAACATCTTCAACCAAGAATACTTTACTGGAAAAGTTGTTCTTCAGAATTGAAGGAGAGATAGTTTCCCAGATAAGCAAAGCTAAGGAGTTTATCACCACTAGACTATCCTTTCAAAAAATGTTAAAGGGACTTCTTTAAGCTGAAATGAAAGTGCTAATTTGTACCAAGAACATATATTAAATGGTAAAACTCAATGGTGAAGATAAATATATAAAAATATATATTTATAATAATCTAATGTAAAGGTGGTGGCTAATCACATATAAAGCGAGCATGAAGGCTAAAAGACAAAAATAGTCATTATCATTGTAACTACAATAATTTGTTAAATTATACACCAGATAAAAAAGTTGTAAACTATGACATCAAAAACAAAACATAGGAGCAGGGAGTAAAAATGTAGAGCTTTCAAATGCATTCAAGCTTCAGTTGTTATCAACCTACAATAGGCTGCTATAAATATAAATTATTTTATGTAGGACTCATGGTTAAGCAAAAACCTATCAAAGATACACAAAAAATATAGATAAAGGAATCTAAGCATATCACTACAAAAAAATTATCAAATCATAATGGAAGCGAACAAGGGAAGAAGAAACAGGAATTATAAAACATACAGAAAACAAAAAAAATGGCAATAAGTACACACCTATCAAAAATTAGTTTAAATGTAAATGGAAAATTCTCATATCAAAAGATCCAATGGGGGCTCCTGGGTGGCTCAGTCAGTTAAGCATCTGACTTCAGCTCAGGTCTTGATGACTGCAGTCTTTGAGTTTAAGCCCCAAGTTGAACTCTGAGCCTGCTTCAGATTCTGTGTCTCCCTCTTTCTCTGTCCCCTCCCCTACTCACACTCCATCTCTTTCTCTCTCAAAAATAAATAAACGTAAAAAAAAAAAATGCAATGGCTGAATGGGAACAGACACACACACACACACACACACACACTCACACACTCACACAAGACCCATCTATATGCTGCCTACAAGATATGTACTTCACATATCAAGACACACAAACTCAAAGTGAAGGGATGAAAAAAAGGTGTTTCATGCAAATGGAAACAAACAAACAAAAAAGCTGGGGTAACTAGACTTATATCAAGGAATTTAAGACAAAGACTGTAATAAGAGACAAATATTATTATATAATGAAAAGAGGGCCAATTCAATAAGAAGATATTACATTTGAAAATATTTGTGCACCCAACCTAGGAACACGTGAATATATAGAGCAAATATTAACAAACCTAAAGAGAGAAATAGACAACAATACAATAATTGTAGGAAAACTTAGCACCCCAATGGATAGATCATCCAGACAGAAATTCAAGAGGGAAAGATTGGATTTAAATGGCATGTCCAACCAGACAGACCAACCAGACATGTGCAGAACATTCCATCCAACAACATACATGTTCTTCTCAAGTGCACATGGAAAATTCTCCTGGCTGGATCATATGTTAGGCCACAAAACAAGTCTTTTAAGTTTAAGAAGACTGAAATCATATCAAGCATCTTTTCCAACCACACTGGTAGGACACTAGAAATCAATTATGAGAAACTGGAAAATTCACAAATATGCAAAAATTAAACAACACACTACTAAACAACCACTGGGTGAAAAAGATAACAGAAGAGAAATGAAAAAATTAAAATGAAAATAAAGCTTACTACAATTTATGGGAAAGAACAAAATCAGTTATAAGAAGGAAGTTTATAGTAATAACTACCTACATCAAAAAACAAGAAACATCTCAAATAAACAACCTGGATTTGTACCTCAAGGAACTAGAAAAACAAGAACAAATGAAGCACAAAGTTAGTAGAAAGAAGAAAATAACAAAGATCAAAGTGGAAATAAATAAAATAGAGATTAAAACGACATAAAAAATCATGGAAACTAAAAACAGCTTTTTGAAAATATAGAGAAATTAGACAAATTTTTAGCTAGACGCAGCAAGAAAAAAAGGGAGAGGACTCAAATAAATAAAACCATAAATGAAAAAGGAGATATTCCAACTGACCACAGAATATTTCTGACTGAGGAAATACAAAATATCATAGGAGACTACTATGCAAACAAATTGGACAACCTAAAAAAATGAATAATTCCTAGAAATATAGAACTACCCAGACTAAACATGAAGAAATAGAAAATCTAAACAGATCAATTGCTAGTAAGGAGATGGAATTGGTCATCAAGAACCTCACAACAAACAAAAATTCAGGCTCAAATGGTTTCAGTGTTAAATTCTACCAGATACTCAGAGAATGAATAAAAGCCTTTTAAACTCTTCCTAAAAATAGAAGATCATGGAACACTTCCAAACTCATTTATGAGGCCAGCATTTCTTGATACCAAAATGAGACAAGGATGGCACAATAAAAGGAAATTTTAGACCAGTATCCCTGATGCAAATAAATGCAAAATGCTTGAACAAAATATTAGGAAACGTTAAAAGGATCCTAAACCATAATCAAGTCAGATTTGTTCCAGGTATATAAGAATGGCTCAACATCCACAAATCAATCAATATGACACATAATAAAGGATAAAAATCATGTGATCATCTCAGTAGATGCCAAAAAATATTTGACAAAATTCAACATACATCTATGATTAAAAAAAACAAAACCTCTCAACAAACTGGATATAGAGAGAAGGTATACCTCAATATAATAAAGATGACAAGCTCATGGCTGACATCATACTCAATGGTGAAAAGCTGAAAGCTTTTTCTCTAACGCTAGGATTTCTACTTTCACCACTTTTATTTAAAATAAAAAGTCATTGAAAGTCTTATCCAGAGTAATCAAGTAAGGAAAAAAATAAAAGGCACCCAAATAAGAAAGGAAGACATAAAATTATCGGTTCACAGACAATATAACCTTTTATGTAGAAAACCTAAATCTTACAAACACACACACACACACACACACACACACACACACACACACACACACTGACCTGGATATCCATATGCAAAAAAAACAAAGATAGACCCTTACTTATACCACAGACCAAAATAAGTTGTCTAAATATAAAGCTGAAACTGTAAAACTCTTAGAAGAAAACACAAGGAGAAAGCTTAATGACATTGAATTTGACTGTTTTTCTTGGATACATCAAAAGCACTGACAAAAGAAGAAAAAATAGGTAAATTGGACTTCATCAAAATTAAAAATGTTGTGCATCAAAGGACATTATCAACAGAGTGAAATGGTAGCCCTTGTAATGAGAGAAACTATTTGTAATCCGAATATCTGAAAACGGGCTAGCATCCAGAATTATAAAGAATTCATACAACTCAACAATAAAATATATAACATAATATATTTAATTGTCCAATTAAAAAACAGGAAAAGGAGACTCCAGTGTCCAGTTCCACAACTAAAGAGCTGAGTAGACTGAAAACTCAACAACTCTTCTTGGATCAGTAAGAGAGGTGAGGTCAAAAGGCAGATCTCTGTCCCCAAATCGGAGAGAGGCAGATACGAGGAATCATGGCCAACTGCACCGGACACTCATAAGTGGAAACCACTGTAAAACCCAGTGTGAGGGTGGGGAAAGAGCTGACAGGAAACCCTGAACTGTAATTGACAAATTGCTGGACACTTAGTGTGGACAACTCTAGAATTTAAAACACTAAGGAAATCCAGTCGTAGAGAAGCTCCCACACTTGTGAATTTAACCTCCAGGAGAACCTCCAGGTTCTCACAGTAAATATCAGAAGAAAATCCTCCCATTATTCCACCAAGGGGTGGGGAAAACAGAACCATTTTTAAATATGCCAGAGTATTCTGTTACTCTTTTTTTTTTTTTTACTTCTCCCCAGGTTATCTCATTTATTTTTTTATTTAAATTTTTTAAAATTCACATCCAAGCTAGTTAGCATAAAGTGCTACAATGATTTCAGGAGTAGATTCCTTAATACTCCTTACCCATTTAGCACATTCCCCCTCCTACAACCCCTCCAGTAACCCTCCGTTTGTTCTCCATATTCAAGAGTCTCTTATGTTTTTGTCCCCCTCCCTGTTTTTATATTATTTTTGCTTCCCTTCCCTTATGTTCATCTGTTTTGTATCTTAAAGTCCTCATATAAGTGAAGTCATATAATATTTTTCTTTCTCTGACTAATTTCACTTAGCCTAAGACCCTCTAGTTCTATCCACGTAGTTGCAAATGGCAAGATTTCATTCTTTTTGATTGCCAAGTAATACTCTTTTATATATATATATATATATATATATATATACACCACATCTTCTTTAACCATTCATCCATTGATGGACATTTGGGCTCTTTCCATATTTTGGCTATTGTTGATAGTGCTGCTATAAACATTGAGGCGCATGTGCCCCTTCAAAACAGCACACCTGTATCCTTAGATAAATACCTAGTAGGGCAGTTGCTGGGTCATAGAGTAGTTCCATTTTAATTTTTTGAGGAACCTCCATACAGTTTTCCAGAGTAGCTGCACCAGTATGCATTCCCACCAGCAGTGTAAAAGAAATCCTCTTTCTCCGCAACCTCTCCAACATCTGCTGTTGCCTGAGTTGTTCATTTTAGCCATTCTGACAGGTGTCAGGTAGTCCCTCACTGTAGTTTTTAATATATTTCCCTGATGATGAGTGAAGTTGAGCATTTTTTCATGTGTCAGTTGCCCACCTGGATGTCTTCTTTGGAGAAGTGTCTATTCATCTTTTGCCCATTTCTTCACTGGATTATTGGTTTTTCGGGTGTTGAGTTTGTTAAGTTCTTTACAGATTTTGGATACTAACCCTTTATCTGATATATTGTTTGTAAATATGTTCTCCCATTCCATAGGTTGCCTTTTAGTTTTGCTGATTGTTTCCTTCGCTGTGCAGAAGCTTTTTATTTTGATGAGGTCCCAATAGTTCATTTTTTGCTTTTGTTTCCCTTGCCTCCATAGACATGTTTCGTGAGAATTTGCTGCAGCCAAGGTCAAAGAGGCTTTTGTCTGCTTTCTCCTCAAGGATTTTGATGGCTTCCTGTCTTACATTTAGGTGTTTCATCCATTTTTAGTTTATTTTTATGAATGGTGTAAGAAAAGTGGTCCAGGTTCATTTTTCTGCATATCGCTGTCCAGGTTTTCCAGGACCACTTGCTGAAGAGACTGTCTTTATTCCATTGGATATTCTTTCCTGCTTTTCAAAGATACCCATACTTTTGTGGGTCCATTTCTGTGTTCTCTATTCTGTTCTCTTGATCTGAATGTCTGTTCTTGTGCCAGTACCATACTGTCTTGATGATTACAGTTTTATAATACAGCTTCAAGTCTGGGACTGTGAGCCTCCAGCTTTGGTTTTCTTTTTCTAAACTGCTTTGGATACTCAGGGTCTTTTCTGGTTCCATACAAGTTTTAGGAGTGTATGTTCTAGCTCAGTGAAAAATGCTGGTGTTATTTTGATAGGAATTGCATTGAATATGTAGATTGCTTTGGGTAGTATTGACATTTTAACAATATTTGTTCTTCCTATCCAGGAGCATGGAATATTTTCCGTTTTTTTTATGTTTTCTTCAATTTCTCTCATAAGCTCTCTATAGTTTTCAGTGTATAGATTTTTCACCATTTTTCACCTCTTTGGTTAGATTTATTCCTAGGTATTTTATGGGTTTTGGTGCAATTGCAAATGGGATCAATTCCTTGATTTTTCTTTTTGTTGCTTCATTGTTGGTGTATAGGAATGCAACTGATTTCTGTGCATTGATTTTATATCTTGCCACTTTGCCGAATTCCTGGATCAGTTCTAGCAGTTTTTGGTGGAATCTCTTGGACTTTCCATATCGAGTGTCATGTCATCTATGAAGAGTGAAAGTTTGACTTCCTCCTGGCCAATTTAGATGTCTTTTCTTTCTTTGTGTTATATGTTGCTGAGACTAAGACCTCCAATACTATATTGAATAACAGTGGCGAGGGTGGACATCCCTGTCGTGTTCCTGACCTTAGGGGGAAAGCTCTCAAATTTTCCCCATTGAGGATGATATTAGCGTTGGTTCTTTCAGATATGGCTTTTATGATCTTGAGGTATGATCCATCTATCCCTACTTTCTTAAGGGTTTTTAACAGGAAAGGATGCTGTATTTTGTCAAATTCTTTCTCTGCATCTATTAAGAGGATCATGTGGTTCCAGTCCTTTCTTTTATTGATGTGATGAATCACATTGATTGTTTTGTGGATATTGAACCAGCCCTGCATCCCAGGTATAAATCCCACTTGGTCATGGTGAATAATTTTTTATTGTATTGTTTTATTTGGTTGGCTAATGTCTTGTTGAGGATTTTTGCATCCATGTTCATCAGGGAAATTGATCTACAGTTCTCCTTTTTAGTGAGGGTCTTTGTCTCATTTTGGAATCAAAGTAATGCTGGCTTCATAGAAAAGTTTGGAAGTTTCCCTTCCATTTCTTTTTTTTTTTTAAGAACATAGATATTTCTTTTTTTTAATTTTTTAAAATGTTTTATTTATTTTTGATACAGAGAGAGACAGAGTATGAGATGGGGAGGGGCAAAGAGAGAAGGAGACACAGAACCAGAAGCAGGCTCCAGACTCTGAGCTAGCTGTCAGCACAGAGCCTGACGCGGGGCTCAAACCCACGAACGTGAGATCTGACCTGAGCTGAAGTTGGAGGCTTACTGACTGAGCCACCCAGGTGCCCCTCCTTCCATTTCTATTTTTTGGAAAAGCTTCAAGAGAATAGGTGTTAACACTTCCTTAAATGTATGGTAGAATTCCCCTGGAAAACTATCTGGCCCTGGACTTCTGTTTTTTGGGAGATTTTTGATTACTTTTGATTTTGATTCGATTTCTTTACCGGTTGTGGGTCTGTTCAAATTTTCTACTTCTTCCTGTTTCAGCGTTGGTAGTTTATATGTTTCTAGGAATTTGTACATTTCTTCCAGATCGCCCATTTTATTGGCATATAATTGCTCATAATATTCTCTTATTATTGTTTGTATTTCTATTGTGTTGGTTGTGATCTCTCCTCTTTCATTTCTGATTTTATTTATTTGGGTCCTTTCCTTTTTCTTTTTGATCAGACTGGCTAGTGGTTTATCAATTTTGTTAATTCTTTTTTTAAAAAAATACAGCTTCTGGTTTCATTGTTCTACTGTTTTTGTTTGTTTGATTTTTGGTTACAATAGCATTGATTTCTGCTCTATTTTTTTTTTCTGTCTTCTGCTGGTTTGGCGTTTTATTTGCTGTTCTTTTTCCTGCTGTTTAAACTATAAGGTTAGGTTGTGTATCTGAGACCTTTCTTCCTTCTTTAGAAAGGCCTGGATTGCTATATACTTCCCTCTTTTGACCACCATTACTGCGTCCCAGAGGTTTGGGGCTGCGGTGTAATTTTCATTGGCTTCCATGTAGTTTTTAACTTCCTCTTTAACTTCTTGGTTAACCCATTCATTCTTCAGTAGGATGTTCTTTAGTCTTCAAGTATTTGGTATCTTTCCAAATTTTTTCTTGTGGTTGATTTTGAGTTTCATAGCATTGTGGTCTGAAAATATGCATGGTATGATCTAAGTCTTTTTGTACTTGTTGAGAGTTGATTTGTGTCCCACTATGTGATCTATTCTGGAGAACGTTCCACGTGCATTTGAAAAGAATGTGTATTCTGCTGCTTTAGGATGAAATGTTCTGAATATATCTGTTAAGTCCATCCAGTCCAGTGTGTCATTCAAAGCCATTGTTTTCTTGTTGCTTTTCTGTTTAGATACCTGTCCATTGCTTTCAGTGGGGTGTTGAAGTACCCTATTAATATGGCATTATTATCAATGAGTTTCTTTATTTTTGTGATTAATAGATTTATATATTTGGGTTCTTCCACATTTGGAGCATAAATGTTTATAATTGTTAGGTCTTCTTGGTGGATAGGTCCCTTAATTATGATATAATGCCCTTCTTCATTTCTTTTTACAGTCTTTATTTTGAAGTCATATTGTCTGCTATAAGTATGGTACTCTGGCTTTCTTTTGTCGACAATTAGCATGACAGATGGTTTTCCATTCCCTTACTTTCATTCTGAAGGTGTTTTTTAGGTCTAAAGTGGGTATCTTGTATACAGCATATAGATGGATTTTGTTTTCTTATCCATTCTGTTACCCTATGTCTCTTGATTGAAGCATTGAGTCCATTGGCATTTAGAGTGAGTACTGAAAGATATGAGTTTATTGCCATTATGTTTCTTGTAGAGTTGGAGTTTCTGGTGATGTTCTCTGGTCCTTTCTAGTCTTTGTTGCTTTTGGTCTTTTTTTTTTTTTTTTCATCTTTTTCTCCTCATAGAGTCACCCTTAAAATTTCTTGCAGGGCTGGTTTAGTGGTCATGAACTCCTTTAATTTTTGTTTGGGGAAATTTTAGTCTCTCCTATTTTGAATGACAGCATTGCTGGATAAAGAATTCTTGGCTGCATATTTTTCTGATTCAGTACATTGAATATATCCTGCCACTCCTTTCTCGCCTGCCAAGTTTCTATGAATAGGTCTGCTGCAAACCTGATCTGTCTTCCCTTGTCGGTTAAGGACTTTTTCCCTTTCTGTTTTCATGATTCTTCCCTTGCCTGAGTATTTTGTGAATTTGAGTATGATATGCCTTTTTGATGGTCGGTGTTTGTTGAATTTTGTGGGAGTCCTTTGTGCTTCCAGGATTTTGATGTCTGTGTCTTCCCCCAGGTTAGGAAAGTTTTACACTATAATTTGCTCACATAGTTCTTCTATCCCTTTTTCTCTCTTCATCTTCTGGGACCCCTATTATTCTGATGTTGTTCCTTTTTGAGTCACTGATTTCTCTAATTCTTAAATCATGCTCTTTTGCCTTAGTCTTGCTCTTTTTTTCTGCTTCACTATTCTCCATGAGTTTGTCCTCTATATCACTGATTCACTGCTCTGCCTCATCCATCTTTGCTCCCATGGCATTGATTTGAGATTGCAGCTCAGTTATAGCACTTTTTTATTTCATCCTGACTAGCTTTTACTTCTTCTATCTTCATAGAGAGGAATTCTAATCTATAACTAGAAAGCAAAAATAGAAACAAAGTACAAAGGCCACAAATAGAAATTTTTAAGAACATGGTAAGATGTTAATCCAACCATATCAACAATTAATATGAATATCAGTTGTCTAAATGTACCGATTAAAGGACAGAGACTGTCGGAATGGATCAAACACCAAGACTGAACAACATGTTGTCTATAAGAAACTCACTTTATTTTTTTAAGTTTTTGTTTAAATTCCAATTAACATACAGTGTAATATTAGTTCCAGGTATACAATGAAGCGACTCAACACTCCATACAACATTTGGTATTCATCACATCAAGTGCACTCCTTATTCCCCATCACCTGTTTAACCCCTTCCTCCAAACACCTCCCCTCTGGGAACCATCAGCTCATTCTCTATAGTTAAGAGTCTGTTTCTTGGTTTACCTCTCTCTCTTTTTTTTCCCTATGATCATTGTTTTATTTCTTAAACTCCACATATGAGTGAAATCATATGGTATTTATGTTCTCGGACTGACTTACTTCACTCTCTAGCTCTATCTGTGTCATTGCAAATGGCAAGATATTATTCTTTTTATGGTTGAGTAATATTCCAGTGTGTGTGTGTGTGTGTGCACACGCACGCGCGCACGTGTGTGTGTGTGTGTGTGTGTGTGTGTGCAGAGGCAGAGAAAGAACAGAGAAAGAGAGGGAGACACAAAATCCGAAGTAGGTTCCAGGCTCCAAGCTGTAAGCACAGAGCCCAGCGCGAGGCCAGAACTCACAAACCTTGAAATCATGACCTGAGCCAAAGTCGGATGCTTAACCAACTGAGCCACCCAGGTGCCCCTCCACCTCTTTTTCATTCATTCATCACTAGATGGACACTTGGGCTGTTTCCATAGTTAGGCTATTGTAGATAATGCTGCTATGAACATTGGGGTGCATGTATTTTTTTGAATTTTTTTATTCTTTGGGTAAATACCTAGTAGTGCAATTGCTGAATCATAGTGTAGTTCTATTTTTAACTTTTTTAAATGCTTGTTTATTTATTTTGAGGGACAAAGAATCCCAATCAGACTCTGGGCTGTCAGCCCAGAGCGTGGTCCCAGGGCTCCATCTCACAAACCATGAGATCATGACCTGAGACAAAATAAGAGTTGTATGCCACTCAAGCACCCCTATTTTTAACTTTTTTGAGGAACCTCAGTACTGTTTCCTAGAGTGGCTGCACCAATTTGCATTCCCATCAGTAGGGTAGGAGTGTTCTCCTTTCTCCATATCCTTGCCAATACCTGTTGTTTCTTGTGTACTTGATTTTGGTCACTCTGACAGTTGTGAGGTGATACTTCATTGTAGTATTTCTCTGATGATAAGTCAGATTGAGCATCTTTTCATGTGTCTGTTGGCCATCTATACATCTTCTTTGGAAAAATGTCTATTCATGTCTTCTCATTTTTTGAGTGTCAGATTTTGTAAATTTTTTATATATTTTAAATACTAACCCTTTATGAGATATATCATTTGCAAATATCTTCTCCAATTCTACAGGTTGCCTTTTCATTTTGTTGTTTTCCTTCACTGTGCAGAAGCTTTTTATTTTGATGACATCCCAATAGTTTATTTTTGCTCATTTCCTTTGCATCAGGAGACATATCCAGTAAGAAGTTGCTATGGTCAATGTCAAATAGATTACTGCCTGTGTTCTCCTCTAGGATTTGAATGTTTCATATCTCACATTTAGGTCTTTAATCCATTCTGAACTGATTTTTGTGTATGCTGTAAGAAAGTGGTCTTTTGCATGTTGCTGTCCAGTTTTTCCAGCATCATTTTTTGAAGAGACTATATTTTTCCTATTGGATACTCTTTCCTGCTTTATTGAAGACAAATTGACCATATAGCTGTGGGTTCATTTCTGGGTTTTCTATTCTGTCCCATTGGTCTATATGTCTGTTTTTGTACCAGAGCCATACTGTTTTGATCAGTACTGCTTTGTAATATAACTTGAAGTCCACAATTGTGATGCCTCCAGTTCTGCTTTTCTTTTTCAAGGTTGCTTCAACTACTCAGAGTCTTTTGTGGTTCCGTACAAATTTTAGGATTGTTTGTTCTAACTCTATGAAAAATGCTATTGACATTTTGATACAGATTGCATTAAATTTTGATAGAGATTTATTTGAGTAGTATAGACATGTTAATAATATTTGTTCTTCCGATCCATGAGCATGAAATGATTTTCCATTTTTGTGTCCTCTTCCTTTCATCAGTGTTTTATAGTTTTCAGAGTATAGGTCTTTTACCTCCCTGGATAGGTTTATTCCTAGGTATCTTATGGGTTTTAGTGAAATTGTAAATGAAATTTACACCTTAATTTCTTTTTCTGATGCTTCATTATTGGTGTATAGAAATGCAACAAATTTCTGGGAGGCAAGATGGTGGAGAAATAAGGAAGTTCCACACTTCCCTCTCGCATCTCTCAAACAAAGAAGGGTGAAGTCAAAGGACGCTGAACTGCAAGAGTCTGGGAGGAAAAGAGAGAGTCCACTAAGAAGACAGCCTGATAGGTGTGTGATTGTGAACTGGGGAAGATAAAAATGGGCCAGGACAAGGAGGCACGGGGCGGGGTGGGGGGGAGCCCCCTCTGTGGAGAGACGAGGGGAAGAGAAAGAGAGGCTGAAGCTGCTCATAGAACTGTCCCTGGAGAAAAGAAAAACTTCAGCCCAGGAGAGGGATCCTATAATCCCATCTGTAACCACAGGGTGTTTGGAGAGAGATCGTATCTCTAACTGCTGAGCTTTCTTTGGACTGGGTGCCCAGGTCAGTCAGCATCAGGGGGAACTGCTCCCCTAATCCCCCTACTGGATCCCGGGCCAGGAAGCACCCTAGCCTGCAGGATTACATTTTGGGTGGTATCATTAAAGCGTGCAGACTAAGATCTGAAAACAAGGCTGGGTGCAGGACATAGAACACGGCCCATCTTGGCTGCGCCCACGACACAGGAAGATTGAACACAAAAGAGTGATTTGCAACACTTGGTTTGAGAAGGGACTAGGGGGCCACCATTTTCTTCCCCACAACCAACAAGCCGGGGCCTTGGGGAGTGGCCTGAGGGACGTATGGTGGAGGCAAGACCTGCCTACACCAAACCATGCCCATCTGCATTGGAGAGCTGCTTTTTTTTTTTTTTTTTTTTTTTTTTTTTTACTGGAGCCTGGGGCAAGACCAGCATTGATACATTGCCATGATTAACTCTAGATCAATTCCTGCTATTCAGATAAATTCTGCCTTATCTCATTCTTATCTCTCCCTTCTGCTAGACTGAAAACTCTGGTTATAGGTCTACTTAAACAGTCACATTTAATCCAGTGTCTTAATACATATTCTACACCTCTGTCTACCTTCCTTTCTTTCTTTGGAATAATCAGACAATATAGTTTCTCTGGGTAACATTATCTTCGTTTCTTTCTCCTTGCCTCCTACCATATTCTCCTTTTTCTCTCTCTGAATTAAGGCTTTTAGTCTCTCTGCCTGGCCAATGTCCAATTTCTCTTTCTCCCCACCCCTGTCCTTTCTCTCTTTGTATATGCTCTTCCATCAGAACTACCTCCACCCTGCTCTTTATTTGTAACTGGCATTTCGGTTTTATGCTTGTAGATTGCCCTTTGTCTTTTGTTGTTTTTATTTTTGTTTTCCTTTTGGTTTGCTTGTTTGTTTGATTTGTTTATGTCTTCTGCCCATTTCTCCCCTACAACCCAGCAACAGCACTGTTAGGAATTTACCCAAGGGATACAGAAGTGCTGATGCATAGGGACACATGCACCCTAATGTTCATAGCAGCACTTTCAACAATAGCCAAATCATGGAAAGAGCCTAAATGGCCATCAACTGATGAATGGATCAAGAAGATGTGGTGTATATATACAATGGAATACTACATAGCAATGAGAAAGAATAAAATCTGGCCATTTGTAGCAACATGGATGGAACTCAAGGGTGTTATGCTAAGTGAAATAAGTCAGGCAGAGAAGGACAGATACCACATGTTTTCACTCCTAAATGTAACAGGAGAAACTTAACAGGGGACCATGGGGGAGGGGGAGGGGGAACTATTTGGGGAGAGGGAGGGAGGCAAATCATGAGAGACTCCTGAATACTGAGATCAAACTGAGGGCTGATAAGAGTGGAGGAGAGGGGAAGGGGGTGATGGGCATGGAGGAGGCCACTTGTGGGGATGATCACTGGGTGTATATGGAAACCAACTTGACAGTAAACTATAAAAGAAAAAGAAAGAAAGAAGGAAATGGAATAAATTACTGTGCATTGATTTTGTATTCTGTGATTTTACTAAATTCATTTTTCAGTTCTGGCAGTTTTTTTGGTGGAGTATTTCAGGTTTTCTATATAGAGTATCATAGTGAAAGTTTTACTTCTTCATTGCCAGTTTGGATGTCTTTTATTTCTTTTTGTCTGATTGCTGTGGCTAGCACTTTCATTACTGTGTTAAAAACAGTGGTGAGAGTGGACATCCCTGTCTTGATCCTGACCTTAGTGGAAAAGTTTTCAGTTTTTCCCCATTGAGGATGATATTAGCCAGGGGGGTTTTTGTATTTGGTCTTTATGGTGTTGAGGTATGTTCCCTCTAAACCTACTTTGTTGAGGGTTTTATCATGAATGGATGTTGTACTTGGTCAAATGCTTTTTCTGCATTTATTGAAGTGATCATATGTTTCTAATCTTCCTTTTATTAATATGGTATATCATATTGATTGATTTGCAAATATAGAATGCCCCTTGCATTCAGGGTGCAACCCAGGGTGCAAATAAATCCCACTAGATTGTGGTGAATGATTCTTTTAATGTATTGTTGGATTCAGTTTGCTAGTATTTTATCTAGAACTTTTGTATCCATGTTCATCAGGGATATTGGCCTGTAGTTCTCTTTGTTTTTAGTGGAACTTTATCTGATGTTGGTATCAGGGTAATGCTAGCTCCATAGAATGAATTCAGAAGTTTTCTTTCTTTTTCTATTTTTGGGAATAGTTTGAGAAGAATAGGTATTAACTCTTCTTTAAATGTTTGGTAGAATTAGCCTGTGAAGCCATCTGGCCCTGGATTATTTGGGCTATTGTTTGGAAATTTTTTAAATTACTGACTCAATTATATTGCTTGTTATCAGTCTGTTGAACGTTTCTATTTCTTCCTATTTCAGGTTTAATAGTTTATATGTTTCTGGGAATTTATCCATTTCTTCTAGGTTGTCCAATTTGTTGGTATATCATTTTTCATCATATTCTCTTATAATTGCTTGTATTCCTGTGATATTGGTTGTTATTTCTTCTTTCTCACTTGTGATTTTATTCATTTGGGTCCTTTGTCTTTTCTTTTAGATAAATCTGGCTAAGAGCTTATCAATTTTATTAAACCAGCTCGTGGTTTCACTGGTCTGTTCTGCGGGTTTGGTTTTTTTGTTTGTTTTGTTTTGTTTTTTTAGTTTCTGTATCACTTATTTCTGCTCTAATCTTTATTATTTCCTTCCTTCCACTGCTTTTAGGTTTTGTTTGTTTGTTGTTATTTTCTAGCTCCTCTTGGTGTAAGGTTAGGTTGTTTATTTGAGGTTTTTCTTGCTTCTTAAGGGAGGCCTGTATTGCTATACACTTCTCTCTTAGGACTGCTTTTGCTGCATCCCAAAGGTTTTGGACCATCGTGTTTTCACTTTCATTTGTTTCCATGTAATTTTTTTTATGTCTTCTTTGACTTTTTTGGTTGACCTATTCATTTTTTTTTTTTTGAGACAGAGAGAGAGAGAGACAGCACAAGCAGGGGAGGGTCAGAAAGAGAGGGAGGTACAGAATTGGAAGACAGGCTCCAGGCTCTGGGCTAGCTGTCAGCACAGAGCCCAATGCATGGCTTGAACCCAAGAACCATAAGATCATGACCTGAGCCAAAGTCGGATGCTTAACTGACTGAGCCACCCAGGTGCCCCACCCCATTCATTGTTTAGTAGCATGTTGTTTAATCTCCATGTATTTGTGGTCTTTTCAACTTTTTTTCTTGTGGTAGACTTCAAGTTTCATAGTGTTGTGGCCAGAAAAGATGCATGGCATGGTCTCAATCTTTTTGTATTTGTTGAGGCTTGATTTGTGTCTTAATATGTGATCTATTCTGGAAAATGTCCCATGTGTATTTGAAAAGAATATGTATGCTGCTTAAGAAACCCACTTTAAATATACAGACACATTTAGATGAAAAACTATATATTTAGAAAAATACACCATGCCAACATTAATCAAAAGAAAGAAGATGCTATATTAATTGCAGACAGAGCAGACTTCAGAGCAAGGGAAGTTATCAGGGATAAGGAGGGTCATTACCTAACAACAAGGGCATCAATTTTCCTAGAAGGCAAGCAATCCTTACTGTGTATGCACCTAAGAACAGAGCATCAAACTACCTGAGGCGAAAACCAATAGAACTAAAAGGAGAAACAGATTAATCCACTATCATAGTTGGGAGACTTCAACACCCCTCTATCAGGAAAGGACAGATCCAAAAGACAAAGATTCAGTAAGGACATAGTTGAACTCAATAATACCATCAATCAACTGATAATTTACATCTATAAACTATTTTATCCAAAAACAGCATAAAATACATTTTTCTTAAGCTTACATGGAACATTCACCAAGGCAGACCACCTTCTGGGCCATGAAACATACCTTAACAAATGTAAAAGAATACAAATCATACAGTGTCTACTCTCAGGCCACAATGAAATTAAACTAGAAATCTAAAAAAGAAAGGTAACTGGAAAACCCCAAAGTACATGGAGATTAAATAAAACATTTGTAAAAGAACATATGACTAAAGAAGAAACTCAAGAGAAATTTTAAAATATTTTGAATTAAGTGAAAATGAAAACACACACATCTACATTTATGGAATGAAGTAAAAGCATTGCTTAGAGGAAAATTTGTAGCAATGAATGTGTGTATTAGAAAAGGAGAAGGATCTAAAATTAATAATCTAGGTTTCTGCCTTAGGAACCTAGACAAAGAAGAGCAAAGAAAATTCAAAGTAAGCATAAGAGGGGACACCTGAGTGGTTCAGTCGGTTGAGCATCTGACTCTTGATTTACATTCAGGTCATGATCCCATGGTTGTAGGATCAAGCCCCATGTTAGGCTCCACACTGAGCATGAAGCCTGCTTACGATTCTTTCTCCTCCCCCAATAATAAAATAATAAAATTAAATTAAAACTAAAAAACAAAGTAAGCATAAGAAAAGAAATAAGAGCCCTAAGCCGCTGACAGATTTAATGCAATCCCTATCAAAATTCCAATGGCATTTCACAGAAATAGAAAAAACAATTCTAAAATTTTTATAGAATCAGAAAAGACCCTGAATAGCCAAAGCAATCTTGAGAAAGAAGAACAAAGCTTGAGGCATCACACTTCCTGATTCCAAACTATGTTACAAAGTTATTCTAGTCAAAACAGTATGGAACTGTCATAAAAGCAAGCACACAGACTAACGGAACAGAATGAGGAGTCCAGAACTAAGGCCATGCATAGACAGTCATCACCTTTGACAAGGGCACCAAGAATACACAATGAGGGAAGGATAGTCTCTTCAGTAAGTGGTGCTGGGAAGCTGCAGATCCACAGGCAGAAGAAGGAAACTGGACCTTTGTATTTACACCATACACAAAAGTTAACTCAAAATGAATGAAAGGTTTAAGTGTTAGACCTGAAACAATAAAACTCCTAGAAGAAAACATAAGAGAAAAGCTCCTTGATATTGACCTTGGCACTGATATCTTGGTTATGGCACCAAAAACACAGCCTACCCAAGCAAAACCAAACAAGTGGGATTATATCAAACTAAGAAGCAATGGAAACAATCAAAATGAAAAGGCAATCTCATACCATTCACAAAAATTAACCTGAAATGGATCATAGGTCTAAATGTAAAAGTTAGCTCTAAAAGAAAATAGAAGATTTTGGAGTGGGTCAAAAATGTTTTTGGAAGTAAAAATCATAAAAGAAAAAATATTGATCAATTGAACCTTATCAAAATTAAAAACTCCTCACGAGTATGTAAAAACTAGATGTGGTTTCCAGTCCCACACCTTAAGCTCTTTTGGGTTAATTGAGATTAACCAGCCCAGAAAGCCGCAGCATCAGCCCAGTCATTTAAGGTGAAACTTGAGGCTGACACATGCACTGTAATACACAGTGCACACATACACTAAGGAAGTGTATAATGTACCACAGGAATTCCTATTTAATGGGACTGCTTTGAAAAGAACGAAGAATCCTTTTGGAATTTGTGTAGCTCTCCAGGCTTATATTTATTGTCCTAACAGCTTACCTCGTCTCCTGGAGAGTCTTTGAGGTCTTGCCCCACATCTTACAGCTAGAAAGAAGGAAGGAGGCAGAGGACAGGAAAGTTGGACAAAGGAAAGGTGGCAAAGGACAAGAGAGAGGGGCAAATGGGTACCATGCAGCCCTTCCTGGCATCACCTGACAGATCAGTAGGGGATCCAAAGAGGGAAGAGGATAAAGACAAAAACTAGTGTTTTCTAGGGGCGCCTGGGTTGCTCAGTCAGTTAAGCATCCAGCTTCGGCTCAGATCAGATCTCACGGTTCATGGGTTCGAGACCCACGTCGGGCTCTGTGCTGACTGCTAGCTCAGAGTCTGAAGCCTGCTTCAGATTCTGTATCTCCCTCTCTCTGACCCTCCCTTGCTCGCACTGTCTCTCTCTCTCTCAAAAATAAATTAAAAGCATTAAAAATAAACCTAGTGTTTTCTAAAGCCAGGACCCCAGGCACAGGGCCAAGAGGTGGGGCTCTCCCTGCCCCATGCCAGAAGAGAACTAGGTTTGCTCTGGTAAAGGGAGAGAGCACCATGAGGGAGTCTTCTCTGCCAAGAATCGGGACTCCTGTGGACCCTGGGAGTAGAAACTGTCTGCCCTCTTCCCACAGTGCTGGACAAGTAAGGCTCTGAAAGTCAAATTCAGCAAATACTCAGATGTTAAAGCAGACATGGTCCCTGCCCTCAGAGACAGTCAGGAGGAAAGCCATATAGAAACCCACCAAGATAAAATTACAAACCAGTATTCTAAGTGCTACAGAGAGAGAGAGAAAAAAAAAAAGCAGATGTTTCTAATTTAGATTCACAGTATCAGATGTAGCCAGCACAGAGCCCCAGGAGGGACATGTGCCTACCCTGCTCACCCACCTATGATTCATCTCTGTGCCCTCTTTCTGGCAGCCCCCTCAGCTGAGACTCGGGGCCAAGGCATGCCTTAGCTTCCATCACTAACTGATACAGAGGGAAAAGATAGGTCCCTCCCACACAGTGTGGCAAAATACTTACAGTAAAAAGGACTTGGTCGGGGGAAGATTAGGGTCAAGGGCATGTTATATAAACAAATAAATAGCCTGCCACTTCTCATCACCAAAAGAACATGTGAACATAAAATCTTAAAAATTCACTGAGCAAAGAAAAGAAAATTAAACTCCTATTCTAAAAAGATCATTAAGGAAATAAAAGAGCAAGTCACAAAGTGGGAGAAAATATTTACCATATTTGAATACAATACAATACATTACAATTTGAATACAATATATATATTTGTAAAGGGACTTGTGTCTGGATAGATTTTTTATTTAAAGAAAACAAACCTCTTACAACTCAGACAATGCACAATCTAATAATAATCAACAGCAAAAAAAAAAAAAGTGTGGACACTCCACAGAAGATTTATAAAATGGCCAGTAAGTACATGGAAAGATACCCATCATCACTGGTCATTAGGCAAGTGTGAATCAAAATCAAAATGAGGAGGCACCACTACACACCCAAGAGCATAGCTCATGTTAGGACTGACTCTATCAAGCACTGGTATGGTTCAGGAGGACCTGGAACTCTCAAAGATTGCTAATGGGGATGGAAAATGGCAAAATCATTTTGAAAAATTATTTGGCCTTTTTTCAAAGGTTATTTATATGACTCAGCAGTCATACTCTTAGGTATCTACCTAAGAGAAATGAAAGTATATGCCCACACAAAATCCGCCATAAGGAATGTTCGGGACAGCTTTATTCACCTTAGCCAAGCACTGAAAACAACCCAAATGTCCACCAACAGATAAATGAATAAGAAAATTAGGGCATATACATATAATGGAAACTAGTCAGGAAAGAAATTAATACACATAACCTGGATGAATCTCAGAAACATTATGCTAAGAGAGAAAAGCCAGACATAAAAGAACAGTTACTATATGATTCTACTTGCAGAAAGCTCTGGAAATGGCAGAGCATCGGCAGCGTCAGGAAGATCAGTGGGCACAAGGAAACATCTGGATGAAAGTGGTTTATATTTGAATGTGGCAGAGTGTACACCTGGGTGTGACATTTGTCAACACCATAGACCTACACAGGAAAAAAAAAAGATGCATTTCACTCTATGCGTGTTATATTTCAAAAAAGATATTTTTTGCAGCTTTTTTTCTTTTATAGTTTATTGTCAAGTTGGTTTTCATATAACACCCAGTGCTCATTGCCACAAGTGGCCTCCTCAATGCCCATCACCCCCCTTTTTCTCTCCCCCTCCCCCTTCAGCCCTCAGTTTGTTCTCAGCATTCAAGAGTCTCTCATGGCTTGCCTCCCTCTCCCTCCCCGACTATTTTCCCCCTTCCCCTCCCCCATGGTCCTCTGTTAAGTTTCTCCTGTTACACTTAGGAGTGAAAACATATGGTGTCTGTCCTTCTCTGCCTGACTTATTTCGATTAGCATAACACTCTCGAGTTCCATCCATGTTGCTACAAATGCCAGATTTTATTCTTTCTTACTGCCATGTAGTATACCATTGTATAGATAAACCACGTCTTCTTGATCCATTCATCTGTTGATGAATATTTAGGCTCTTTCCATGATTTTGCTATTGTTGACAGTGCTGGTATGAACATTGGGGTATGTGTGCCCCTATGCGTCAGCACTCCTGTACCCCTTGGGTAAATCCCCAGCAGTGCTATTGCTTGGTCATAGGGGAGTTCTATTGTTAATTGTTTGAGGAATCTCCACACTGTTTTCCAGAGCGGCTGCACCAGTTTACATTCCCACCAACAGTGTAGGAGGGTGCCCGTTTCTCCACATCCTCACCAGCATCTATAGTCTCTTGATTCGTTCATTTTAGCCTGCTTCAAATTCTGTGTTTCCCTCTCTCTCTCTCAAAAATGAATAAACATTAAAAAAAATTTTTTTAATCCCAGGTCTGGTGACTTAAGGCATGACACCACTGGACCACAGAAGTCAGGAGATAATAGAGCTGAAAAGTGCCTACTATCTACTCCAAAGTCCACCCTCTGTGAGCATCTTCTCCCAGTGAGTCCTCAATTTATTTTCTTGAGCTGCCTACACAGAATAATGGTACTTCTGGACCACAGGCTTAAAATATATAAAGAAAGGGAACTATATGTCATAACAAGGCCTAGATAGAGGAACAAAAGCCCTTCAGTGTTGACCCTGACCAGCCAGGCAGCCTTAGTCAAGTCACATCGGTGACCCTTCGACTCCTTATGTGCAAAACTGGGATAACCTCCAAGAGCCCTGGTGACGTTTGAGAGGACAGCATGCTGGAATGATGGGGCAGGAGCCACGCCCAAGGGGATTTTGAAGGTAGTTTCTGAAAACGAAGTGCTTAATGTTTCTTATGTTTCATCCATCTTGACTGGAGTCCTTAACTTACAGGATAGGGTGTGACTTAATCAAGAAAATAGGCATGTGAGTCTATTGACAATTGTTAAGGGCCAAGCAGTTGGAAAGGACCTGCCCCCCTCCTTTCTCCCTGCTCCCATCTCCTCTGCTGACCTTGACAAGACAGCTCTCTCCCCAGGTCTGGGCTGCGCACGGGACAGGCCCCAAGGGCCACCTCATTAAGCAGTAACTCCCCGTCCTAGCATCCATCCTTTTCCTCCAGGCCTGCTCCCTGTTTCTGATATGATGTCAAGAACCGTTTGCTGTAGCTACAACCACATCGTATCAAATTATTTTAAAATTCGATTTCCTTCCCCTAAGCAGGACTGTAGCACTCTGTGGAGGGCGGGGCACATGCCAGGGACCCACCTCAGCACACCCCCATTTTCCAGACAAACGTCCCCTGCTCAGCACGTCATTTGAATATATTTTGGCAGAATGGTTTGCTGTATTTATTTATGACCCAACTGATTTTCTTTAAATCAACTTTATTATTCTTTAACTTAGCCCATTCTAAAATAATAACTGTGAAATCATGGGTGTGATATGTTAATAATACATTTTTATAACTAATATATATTATTATACATATATATAGTTCATCTATATATATGGATATAATATACATACATATATATATATAATTCATCCATATATGCCACCAGAGTTCCACATATCATTTTGGGTAACACCTCCTGAAGTCACCCCTGCGATCCAAGTCTATACCTCAACATTGCAATAACACTCATCAATCCAGACCCTTTCTATTCTATTCTATTCCAGTCCATTCCTATTGTATCCTATTGTATATTTTTAGAGAGAGTGAGCGCACACATGCAAGCAGGGGAGAGAGGGAGAGGGAGAGAGGGAACTCCAATCAGGCTCCATGCTCAGTGCAGAGCCTGACACAAGGCTCCATCCCACAACCCTGGTATTGACCTGAGCCAAACTCAAGAGTGGGATGCCCCACCAACTGAGCCACCCAGGTGCCCCCAGACCCCATTTTTAAAATAGAGCTTCATGGGATGCCTGAGTGGCTCAGTCGGATGAGTGTCTGACTTCCGCTCAGGTCATGATCTCAGCAGTGTGGGACCAAGCCCCGCATCAGGCTCCACATTCAGCATGGAACATGCTTGGGATTCTCTCTCTCTCTCTCTCTCTCTCTCTCTCTCTCTCTCTCTCTCCCCCTCTGCTCCTCTCCCCTTCTTGTGCTCCCCCCTCTCTAAAATAAAAAAAAAATAGAACATATTTAAAAATAAATAAATAATGAAATAACAGAAGAATATAAAATAGAGTTTCGGCTGTGTGTGCTCAGTCTAGATTGAGGTTGCTGCTTGCAGGCGGCCCAGGGTGCAGCTATCTTAGTTTCCTAGGACTGCCAGGAGCAAGTACCACAGACTGGTTGGCTTAAAGAATAGAAACTTATTTCTTCATGGTTCTGCAGGCTGGAAGTCCAAGATCAAGGTGTCAGCAGGGTTCGTTTCTTCTGAGGCCTCTCTCCTTAACTTGTAGATCTGCTTTGTTACTGTGTCCTCATAAGGTTTCTCCTCTCTGTGTGTCCTAATCTCTTGGTATAAGGACACCAGTCATACTGGATTAGAGCCCACCCATATGACCTCAGTTAACTTGTATTACCGCTTTATTAGTTTTTTAAGTTTTTATTTTAATTCCAGTTAGTTAACATACAATGTAATATTAGTATCAGGTGTAGAACACAGTGATTCAACACTTCCGTACAGCCCCTGGTGCTCATCACACGTGCCCTTCTTAATCCCCATCACCTATTTAACCCATCACCTGCCCACCTCCTTTCTTGTAACCATCAGTTCTCAATAGCTAAGAGTCTATTTCTTGGTTTCTCTCTGTCTCTCTCTCTGCTATTTTTCCCTTTGTTTTGTTCCTGAAATTCTACACGAGTGAAATCATATGGTCCTTGTTTTTCTCTGACTTATTTTGCTTAACATCATACTTTTTAGCTCCATCCACATCATTGCAAATGGTGAAATTTCATTCTTTTTATGGTTGAATAACATTCTACTGTATATATACCATATTTTCTTTATCCATTCATCACTCGATGGACACTTGAACTGTTTCCATATCTTGGCTATTGTAATTTTTTGATGTTTATTTTTTAGAGAGAGACAAGAGTATGAGCAGGGAAGAGGCAGAGAGAGAGGGAGACACAGAATCTGAAGCAGGCTCCGGGCTCTGAGCTGTCAGTACAGAACCTGATACACGACCGAAACCCAAAAACTGTGAGATCATGACCTGAGCTGAAGTCAGACACTTAACTGACTAAGCCCCCCAGGCGCCCCTTGACTATTGTAAATAAAGCTGCTATAAACATAAGGATGCATGTATCCCTTTGAATTTGTGTGTTTGTATTCTTCGGGTAAATACCTAGTAGTGCAATTGCTGGATCATAGTGTAGTCCTATTTTTAACTTTTGAAGAAATCCCACACTGTTTCCCAGAGTGGCTGCACCAGTTTGCATTCCCACCAATAGGGCACGAGGGTTCCTTTTTCTCCACATCCTCACCGACACCTGTTGTTTCTTGTGTGGTTGATTTTAGCCAATCAGACAGGTGGGAGGTTTTGATTTTCATGTCCCTGTCCCTGATTGTAAATGGCGTAACTTTTATTACCTCTTGAAAGGCCCAATTTCCAAATATAGTCACATTCTGAGTACTGGGAGTTAGGACTTCAATGTATGAGTTTTGCGGGGACACAATTCCGCCCATAACAAGGCTTGTGCAGGATGGGTAAGGATCATGACTTAGATCTGAGGGGAACAGCAGAGGGAATCATATTGCAGGGGATTTCAGAAAGAAAGTTAAACTTCGAAAATAAAATGAGAAAGAAAAAAAGCAACAAATAAAAAACAGGTCCAAACAACAACAAAAAACAAACAAAAAAACAGATCCAAACACGTGAAGACATTATTCATTCCCAAGAAGTGTTTATATACCAAAGGACCAATAAGCTCCTAGAACATCCCAAATCCAGTCAAAACAATCCAAAAGTTGTCTGGTTACAACAGGAGCTAGGAAGGCATAAGCAACAGATCAAATGGTCCTTGTCCAAAGAGAACGTGTGTAGGGCATCTTAGGAGGGAAGGCAGAAACACAAGTCCTGGAAATTGAGATGAAAGTGGAAATATGTGTGGGCTTCCAGGAAGCCTGCTTAGAGGCACTGCCAACCTTTCCTCCTCCCTCAGGTCAGCATGTAGAACATGGAATGTGCCCTCTCTCACCTCCGAGTCCCTTCGAGAATGCCACCCCTCAGTGAGAACTTCTCTAACCATTCTGTTTAAAATATTGAGCCCTTTCCCTTCCAACACTCCTGACTACTCTTTCTCTACCCTTTCTCACTTGGCACTTACTTTTTAATATACTATCTAGTGTATAAACTTACTTATTGCCTGCTCTTCCATTAGACTATAAGCCTCATGAGGGCAACAAATTGTGATTTTTCCCCCCTGTGGGGTATCCGAAGCACCTACAACAGGCCTGTGACAGACATTAATACATATCTTGAATGAATAAATAAATTGCATCTATTTCACGCAGTTTGAAACTCAGGCATTTTTAAAGGTTCAGTTTAAACCAAGTCCTGTAGACTATGCCTACTGAGACCTCTTAGATGTGCCCATTCTCCCTCTGCCTGGTGCCTGGACATCTCCTTCTATGGATTACAATAGCACCCTAACCATCCTTCTACTCCCAAGCCCTCCCCCCCCCCATCCACCCTGCAGAGGACTTCCCACATCACTGCCCTGCTTAAAACTTCTCTATGGCTCCTTCACCTCAAATAAAGGGCGAACTCTGCAACTATCCACAGACCTGTACAATCTGGCCCCACCTCCTCCTATGCCTCCTTATCCACTCGTCCACCTATGAGGTACCTCAGACCTAGAGAGCCCCTCACTGAGCCCAAAGAACCCGCCTGCACACCTAGGATCTTCCGCTTATCTTCTGTTGAAAATGCTCTTCCCTGCCTCCCTTTCACCAGGCTTTCTCTGGCTGTCCTTCGGAACTTTTGTACCACCTCTTCCAGGAAGCCCTCCCTAACTACTCCTCAGGGTGACTGAGCTGCCCCTTCTCTGTGCTCACATATCACCCCGTAATTATCCCCGTCAGCTTTCTGACTTCACCATGAGACTATGTGGGCCTTGAGACGGGGTGCTGTCTTATCCATGACCCCCTGTGAAGTACAGGATCGCACATCGCAGGCACTCTGTAAACAAGAAGGAAAGGAAGGCGGGAAGAAAGGGAAGGAGGAAAGAAGGAAGCAAGGAAGTCCCTAGGTCACAAACATTCACCTATCTTCTGAGCCCCCGAGTTCATGCATAGCCGTGTGACCTGAGGGGCAGTCGGTGGTCTCCAGGCTCCTTTTGCTGCCTGTTGAGAGGAAGCCGCTGTCGGAGCGGCCCTGAGGGACTCAGGGGAACTGAGCCCGACTGTGTACCTGCATCACCGAAGGGAGAGACACTCTTTTCCTTTCAGCTGTGGAGATGTGAGGGTTTATTATTAACCCGGCATAATCATCTGTTCTGACTAATGCGGCTGGTTCAAATCACACATTTTTAACCTTTTATTCCCTGAGAATATCAGACACTACCTTGCCTTTCCCACTGTCATGTAATTTTCAGTCCAATTTTCTGTTTCCCAAAGGTTTCCTTGCATCGTTGCAAAGACATTAAAAGGTAAACTGCTCAAATATTATTATCTGCGCTCCTACAAACTCAGAAAACATATGCCTGAGACTCCTTGGGAGGGAGGAGAGCTCATGCCAGCGCCGGTCTCTGATGCCTGCCCCAGAACTCGCTGCCTGCTCCAGGAAACAAAGTAGCACACGCTTAAATAGAATCTAAAACCAGAAGGTCTGTGCCAGAAAAGGCTCCTTCTCATGCCACTGAAGAGATATATCAAAACTAATGTCGGATGGTGGGCCCTGGAACCAGGCTGCCCTGAGTACCCTCCCAACTCCAGCCTTGTGTACCCAGAGCCCTGAGCTAGTTGCTACATTTATCCCAACTTCTGCTACCCCGGGCCTGCAATATGGCGACAACCGTACCTACTTAATTCTCTTGTTGTGAGTTTTACATAAATAAATCCATGAGGGTGGCCAGGCATGGTGTCTGGCACATGGCAAAAGCTCAATACCATTTAGCTATTACTGTCCCTATTATCACAGACAGAAGTCTGTCCTTAACTTTACCAGCTGTGTTCTGAGTGGTAATGCCAGGATCTTGCCACAGGGTGGCACTCTTGTCTCTGACCACCTTTCCTTCCTGAGTCCCTAAAGCTCTTGTTTCTCAAAATGCTATGTGGGGCAAGAATGGAAGGGGGACCCAGAAAAAGATGACAAAGGTTGGGCACTCCAACCAAAAAGATGTCCTCTCTCACATCAAAAGTGCAGAAACTGCTTCATTCATTCATCTCTGCGCTCTTACAGCTGGGTCTCCATGCCTGGCTGATCACCAACCTCCAGAAGAGATTAAATGAGCTAGTAAAATTGTGTTGTCTGCCACTTCCACACACACCAGCCCCAGGGGTCAGAAGTTGCACCTGGGAGTGTGATGGAAGTGGGTGATCGGAAGCCACTGCTGTAGGGCAGGGCTTTCTAGGACTTTACAGCACACATAAGCCACCTGGGTACCTCCCTAAAGGCAGACTCTGGTTCAGCAGGTCTGTGGTGAGGCCTGGGACTCTGCATTTCTCACAAGTGTTCAGGTGATGCACACGCTGCTTAGCCGTGCACCATGAACATGGAGGACCCGGCCCATGGCCCTGCACATGGACCCAGCATGCCGCATGCTGACTGCAGACTAATTCACTCCCCCTCAAATTAGCCCCTTGCAATCAATGCCATTGTCCCTGTTTTATGGGTGAGAAACAAAAACATGAAGTAACCCGTCCAAAATTGTAACAGCTAATTAGTAACAGAACCAGGACTCACAATACACTTTTGCTAAATCAAATGTTGTTATTTTAGGTTGAATTAAAGTAAACACCATCCCCTTTCCTCCCTAACTTTGCAAGACAAAGGGAACAGATCACTGAGGAGGGCATAGCAGAGCAGCAAAAAAGGCAGATGCCGGAGCCAAACTGCCCGGATTCACAATCTCAGCGCTGCCAGTTAGGAGCTGTGTCACTTAGATGGGTGGTTCGACCTCTCTGAGCGTCATTTTCTTCATCTCAAAACTAGGAATAACAATAGCACTTCATCTGGGACTTGTTAGGAGGATTAACTGAGTAATTGAATACAGTGTTCTGCGGGCACCTGTGGGAAGTACTCAGGCATTGCCTGCATCCAGGTCAAACTTCCCAGGCTGTGAGAGCTGCAGGGACATATGAGTCCCCACTTTGCCCTATAAGCAACTCACAGTTTAATGAGAGAGAGGGAGAGACAGTGCTGATGGGAAGGTCATCAGAGCACTCCTGGGGGGTGATCATCACCACGTGGTGCAGCAAGAGGCAGCCATCCAGCATTCCCTCTCGCAACTCACATTATCTCACCCACACGCACCTCCCCCCCACAAAAACTTGATATCTTGAGTGACACCACCCACACCCCACCCACGAGTCCAGAGAAGGCAGGAGATGGGGGCTGTGCACCTGCTGGGCCCTCTCTTCCAAAAGCCTCTCATGTTGTGAGCTGACCACGATGTGGGTGACTGCAATGTGTGAAGACGCTTCATTTGTACCACAGGGCCCTGAAATGCACGTCCGCTACTTCATATGGCACTGCAGTCCATCCCAATGCTGGAGGAGAAACAGCACGGGGTTTATAGAGAGAAGGTGGCCAGTCCTGAATGTGGGCCTGTCTATTCTCAAGGGTGAGTCTAAATAACACATTTTGCTTTGCAGTTACAGTTTACTCTCTGGGTGAGGTGAGCTGGCTCCTCGGTGGGAATTCACAGTGTGTCTTCAAGAGACTGGAAACCAGCTCAGCGCCCACCAGCTGGGAAGGGGTGAAAGCAATTATAGTCTCGTACAATGAGCCAGTATCGCAGTTAAAGAAAAGAATGAGGTGCAGCATTATTTACAATAGCTGAGATGTAGAAACAACCTAAGCATCCACCAATGGATGAATGGATAAAGAAGATGTGGGGTGTGTGTGTGTGTGTGTGTGTGTGTGTGTGTGTGTGTGTGCGTGTGTATACACATACACACACACAATGGAATACTACTGACACGAGAGCATTATGCTAACTGAAAGAGGTCTGAAAGAGAAAGAAAAACATCATATGATCTTACTTATAGGTGGAATCTAAAAAACAACCACCACAAAAACCAAGCTCACACTTACATAGAACAGATTGGTGTTAGGTGGGTGTCGCGCAGGGAGAGGAGACCAAATACATGAAGGATGTCAAAAAGTATAAACTTACAGCAATAAAATAAGCAAGTCCTGGAAATGTGGTGTAAGCCATGGTGACCATAGTTAATGATACTGTGCTGCAGATTTGAAAGTTTCTACCCTCTCAGCGTAGATCTTAAAAGTTCACATCACAAGAAAAAAATTTCTGTAACAATGTATGGTGACAGATGTCAATCAGACTTATCATGGTAATGATGTTACAACATATACAAATAGCAAATCATAATGTTGTCTCCTGAAACTAATAGAATGTTATAAGTCTATTACATCTCAATTAAAAATAAATAAGTAGGGGCGCCTGGATGGCTCAGTCACTTGAGCATCCTGATTTCAGCTCGGGTCAGGGTCTTGCAGTTGATGAGTTTGAGCCCCGCTGTCAGCACAAAGCTTGCTTGGGATTCTCTCGCTTTCCCTCTCTCTTTGCTCCTCCCCCACTTGTTCTCTCAAAATAAATAAATAAACTTTAAAAAATAAAAACTAACAGCTATGGTTACCCTTGGTGAGGCGTCACCAGGCAGATGAGTAACAGAGAGCTCCTCCACTGACCGCCTTTCTTTTTTCTTGCGGTGAAAAAAAACACACAACATAAAATTCACCATTTTTACTGTTTCCAAGTGTACAGTAGTGTTACGTGTATTCACACAAGTGTATTGTACAATGGCACTGAATACATTTTAATAGTTTTTTGAATTGTGGAACCACATAACTGTCTTGCTTGTATTTGAAAATTAACTTTAAAATCATTATGCCCAGATAATAGGAATAAATAGGATTAATCATTGTATTGGAAAAAGAAAAAAGAATGTGTGCTTTGAAATGAGAATTGGGTGGCTCAGTCGGTTGAGCATCCGGCTTTGGCTCAGGTCATGATCTCGCGGTTTGTGGGTTCGAGCCCCGCATCAGCCTCTGTGCTGACCGCTCAGACCCCGGAGCCTGTCTTCGGATTCTGTGTCTCCCTCTCTCTCTGACCCTTTCCTGCTCACACTGTCTCTCTCTCTCAAAAATAAATAAAACATTAAAAATATTTTTTAAGGGGCGTCTGGGTGGCTCAGTCGGTTAAGCGTCCGGCTTCGGCTCAGGTCATGATCTCACGGTTCGTGGGTTCGAGCCCTGCGTCGGGCTCTGTGCTGACAGCTAGCTCAGAGCCTGGAGCCTGCTTCGAATTCTGTGTCTCCCTCTCTCTCTGACCCTCCCCTGCTCGCACTGTCTCTGTCACTCAAAAATAAATAAAAACCATTAAAAAATTTTTTTAAATATTTTTTTAAATGCACAGAAAGGGGCGCCTGGGTGGCTCAATCAGTTAAATGTCAGACTTTGACTCAGGTCATGATCTCATAGTTCGTGAGTTCGAGACCTGCATGGGGTTCTGTGAAGACAGCTGAAAGCCTGGGGTCTGCTTCGGATTTCATGTCTCCTTCTCTCCACCGCCCCCCCCCCATGCTCGCTCTCTCTCTCTCTCTCTCTCTCTCAAAAATAAACATTAAAAAATGAAAGTTTTAGATGCACAGAAAAATGGTGCCCCTAAGGCATTGTGGTAAGCATTAAATGAGAATTCAGAAAGCACCAAGTGCAGTACCTAGCCCAAAGCCAGCTTTCGGTTCACAAGGACAAGTATTTTTTCACTGCATCCACAAGAAGGCTGGACAGAGGAGTGTCTTTTGAGCTCGGACAGTGCTTCGTGACCTTTGAAGGACCAGAATGGGAGGCAGGCACCTGTTGGAAATCTACACCCCACCACGGACTGCTAGAGTGGGGCCTGAGCACTCCTATTCTAACACACCCCTTTGTTTAATTCAGAGATAGACCAAAGCCAGGGAACAACTGAAGTAGAAAGCTTCCGTGCTCCTGGACCACACTTCCTGGCCTCTAACTGAAAACCTAAATAGACTGTGGAAGAGGCGCTGGGCAGGCAGCATCCAGGCAGACGGGCAGGCAGAGTTGCATTCTGGACACAGAGGAGTTCCAGCCCGTCACTGAGACTGCTGAGAAAGAGCGCTTTGGGGAGCAATTTCCCCACATGTGGGACTGGATGGAGGAGGTTGCCCTCTGTGCACAGACCTTCTTGCAACACTTTCTTATCCACTTAAAGCAAAACCAGAGTGAAAAGTAGGAAATTAATTAATCAATCCATTTTATCGCGCCTCTGACGGAGCTACCCAGCTGCTCTCTGCACACTCGGGATCCCGGAGGGGAGCAGATACAGTCTCTGTTCGTTGCCTGGAGGTGCTGGTTGTAAGCCTTTATGTTGGAGAAAAGCATGGCTAAATGGAGTTGTTGCCCATTTTCTTTTGGTTCCCTCTGAGGCCCTTCCATCCATGGAAGACTTTTCTGCCAATCACAGAGATCCATTTACCTTGCATCCCCATTCGGCCTTGCCACCTGTGCCCAAAAGAGCTGCCTCCCAGACTTCCCAGGGGACTCCTTCGCTCCAGAGTGAGGGAGACACGAAATCACGCCTTCTCCTCCACTGTCGGAAGCTGCACTCGCGCCGGCAGGACAGCAGGTGGCGCCCCGGACTTCGGTGGCCGAGACCGGGAGCACGCGAGAAACTGGCTTTCTTGGAGCCGAGGGGTCCCGTCCGCAAAAGGGCGCAGTAACTATTCGATAAGGGAGCAAGTGTGCGCCTGAAACGTGAAATCGTCTCCCCTGACGGTGTCCCCTGGTCTAAGCTCCAGCGCTCGTAGGAGCGGGAAGGAAAGAGAGCGTGTCAGCTGGTAGGACCGCAGCCTCCTCTTTGCAGAAATGGGAAACAGCCCGGAGCAGAGGAGGCTCGCCCAGGCCCCAAGGACAAGGGCAGAGCCAGGACTCGTGTCCTGCCGGTTCTTCGGTCGGCCTAGCGCCAGCTCTCACATCCTCAGACGTGGGTCTTCCGAAAGGGTTGCCGTTTTTAGCAAGTGTCCCTGCACAAAGGGACAGCGTACGGGGTCCTGAAGCACCAATTCCCCCGTATTTCCCACACGTGAGTCCGTCACATCCCTTTTCGTGATTCTGACCGTTTCTACACACTACCCGGGTTAAGAGTCCGGCTAATACATTTTTTGAAATCAACTCACCTTCTAAAGTTAAATATAATTATAAGGGAAATGTTTTATGGCTACAACTGGAAGTCCAGTATTTCTTGCCAAAAACGGGACTGTAAAATAAACACGTAACAATGACAATTTCTTAAAAATCTGGCTGTTGACCCGTGAAACCCGCCATTCCCTCAGTGGTGTGTTGTCCACACTTTAGGCAAAGCTGGGATTCCTCTACTACCTCTGGCGGGAATGTGGAAGGAGACGAAGCAAAAGGTGGTGATGGCGCGCCAGAGAGAGGCGGCCAGGCTGCTGACTCCCCTGCAGAACAAAGGGAACCCTGACATCCTCCGTGACCTTCCTGCAATACGCACACGCTTCCGGCAACTGCAATTCCTTTTTACTCTGGAAAGCTGGAGGGGAAGGGTGGAGACCTGGCTTCCCTAGAGCCGGTCCCACCCTGGAGCTTTACGGAATGCACAAAATAGCATGTCAGGGCGAGGAGGTCCTTAGAGGCCACCCAGCCAGCCCCCTGTAGCCGGACTGATCTCCCCTCCCTCACCCTGGGGCCAGGGGTTCTCTTGCCTCTGCCCCAGCATATTGCCTGCTGTGGAGGCAGCCGACGGGTGGGGCAGGGGCAAGGACCACAGGAAAGATGAGCGCGATCTGGGGATGAGGTTGGAGAAGGAGAGGGCCCCCTCTAGACCAGGATGAGCCTCGTTGTTGAAGAGGTTTGTCCACTCTGGATTGAGTTGTGGGGAAAGACAGCCATGACTATGGATAATTCACTTCTCTCTGAATCTTGGTTTCTTCATCTGTACAACAAAGAGGGTGGATTAGAAGGGGCCTTAAGTTAGGGACAGCCCCAAGGGCCTCTCAAAGCTGCAGTTTGGGACTGTTAGAAGGAGGAGATGTCCCCTGGCCAACTCTGACTTCCAGAGCATATAGGAGTTTTATAACAGGACATCCAAAAGTGTCTTCCACGTCTCCAGAGCACAACCGAAAGACTGGTCAAGTAGGAGAAAGACCTTCCTGCTGTCTGCGTTCTGCAGTCCTGGAATGTGCAGAAGTCATTTGTGCCCTCCTGTCCTGGAGATCTTTTAGTCAATAAGACCCAATTATTGGTCCTGGGAAGTCACCAAACTAGCCTGGTACTTGTTTGGGTGCGGGAGAGTTCAAGGGGAACCAAGGCATTCCTGCACTCTTCTGGTTCTGTGGAGAAGTTGTCAATACTACAGACCCGTCGGCCAGTTCTGGCTCCACCCCTTCCCAGTGGTAGAGACTTCAGACAAGTTACTTGACCTTCCTAAGTCTTGGTTTCCTCATCTTTAAAATGGGCACAACAGGGGTGTCTTGGTAGCTCAGTCTGTTAAGTGTCCAACTCTTGATCTGAGCTGAGATCATGATCTCACAGTTTGTGAGATCGAACCCTATGTGGGGCTCTGCGTTGACAGTGTGGAGCCTGCTTAAGATTTTCTCTCTCCTCTCTCTCTCTCTCTCTCTTTCTCTCAAAACAAATAAATAAACTTTAAAAAATTAAAAATAAAATGGGCATAATACCTACTTCAGGGAGTTGTTTGTGGGAGTGGGCAAATGAGATCATTTGTGTAGAGTCGGCCAATCAATAATTGTGGAACATGTACTGTTCTAAGTGCTGAATACATATGCCTGTTCCTTGTATTGGGTCAAGCATGCAAGGGGCATTTGGAAAAGCAGTATATAAATACAAACACACGCACACACACATGCACGCACACACACACGCGTTTAGACAGCACATATTCCAGGCCACAGCAATTCCATCCAATCCCTTCCTCATTTGTGCTCTCTGCAGTCTTCCGACGGCCCCTTACCGTTTGATTTCTGTCCCGTGTGGTGGTGACAGCATTCTGTCATTATGTAGACATTACTTTCCTTCTCTTGCTCTTCCAGAAAAATAAACAGACTACCTTAGTCACTGTTACCCTACCTTCCACCCCCACCAGTGACTTTAGAATGCCCCACACAGGGGCGCCTGTGTGGCTCAGTCAGTTATGCATCTGACTTAGGCTCAGGTCATGATCTCACGGTTCATGAGTTTGAGCCCCGCGTCAGGCTTGCTGCTGTCAGTGCAGAGCCTGGAGCCTGCTTCAGATCCTCTGTCCTCCTCTCTCTCTCTCTGCCCCTCCCAACTCTCATGTGCTCTATCTCTCACTCAAAAATAAATAAACATTTAAAAATAAATACATACATGCATAAATACATAAAGAAATAAGAATGCCCCATACATTATGGCCACTCATATCAAGTTTGTCTGAAATTTCACTGCCCAGGTCGCTCAGACCAAAGGTCCCACAAAGTAGATGCCTTTGCTTGGCCACTTTGCCTAGAAGCATCGGTAACCAGCCAGGTGTTAGACCTGAGTGCAGTACATGCAGCCGAGTACCTGATGACCTCGTGCAACTATGGGAAGCCCACAGCCCTTCCACGCTGACTCCAACAAGGTTTCACCAACAGGAAACTTGATGACAAGAGTGCTGAAGCCCTTGCAGCCCTGAGTTGGAAAATATATTGATCGAGGACCATTGATCACCTTCTAATGACTTCCCATCACATGTAAAATAAAGTCTAACATTTTCCCAGGACCAAAAGGCCCCATGCTCTGGCCACTGGCCAAGTCTCAGCCTCAACCTCTCCTCCTCCTCTCTGAGCTCACCCAGCTCCGGGCACACCAGTCCCCTTTGCTGCTCTGCAAACACACTAACCATTGCCTCCCTAGAAGCTCTTCTCCAGATATCCCCATGGCTCCCTGACTCCGTTCAAGTGACTGGTCAAATGCCAGCTCCTCAGGGGGGCTTTCCTTGTCCAGCCCACCTAAAAGATTACAAATGCGTCTTCTCCATTTCAGACTCATCACCATTGGGGCGCCCTTTTTCTCTATTCTTCATATCTCCAAGGGAAGGAGAATAGGTAGATGGCCTATCACCCTACCTATCCACTCCTGCTTCCTATGGGAGGATTGAGTTGCCTGACAAGCTTTGGAGAAGATACTGACCGTGTGCATCTCAGCTCTTCTCTTGGGAAGCCGGCCTATCTGCAGAGACAGCGTGTTCTGTCTGGTCTCTCTATCACAGAGAGAGGCCTCCCCACCTGCCCCTTGGGTGGGGGAAGAAGAGAAGTCCAGAGAGTGTCCAGCTGTGGCAGTCACTGGACTCTGTCCAATTCATGGGTAGGGCAATAACCAGCCACACCCTCCATTCAACATTATCAGTTATAAGTTTACATATCTGTCTAGCTCCTATGTTGGTCTGTCAGTTAGTTATGAATTTAGATGTGTTTTCTTTATCTAGTGCTGCCTACCAAATCACCCAAAACTCAGTAGTTGAGTTAACAATTTATTATTTCACATACATCCCTGAGTTGACTAGATGCTTCTTTTGTTTCACAGGTTGTCTGTCGGCTGGAATGCTGAACCAGCTGGAAGTCAGAAATGGCCTCACTCATGTGACTGGTATTTGGAATTCTTGCTGGGAGCTCATCTGAGGCTGTCAGCTGGGAACATGGGGACCTTGGCCCTCCTCCACATAGTTGTTTGGCCTTCCTCTTGGCACAGGAATTAGGTTCCAAGCAGGACTGTTGCACAAGCAACTATTCGAAAAGGAAGGAAGTAGAAGCTAACAGTCTTCTTAAGAACTGATCTTAGAAATCCTGGAATATCATTTGTGCAGATGCTATGGGTGTGCAGTCCCAGAGCAGCCCAGACTCCTGATGGAAAGAGCAGTGTGCCCTACTCAAGGAGAAAAAGCATCATTGAGGGCCCTCTTTGGAGACTACCTACCATGGATGGGAATAAAATATTGAGCCCTCTAAATACCCACCACCATTCCCTGGCCTATACCATTCACTCATTCATTGTGTCGTCCCTTTTAGTAAGCTCATGAAAGCAGACACTTTGCTTTGTTCATTGATATGTTTTCAGGACTTACTCACTGCCTGGCACATAGTAGGTATTCTGTAAATATTCATTGAATGAATGAATGAATGAGTGAATGAAACAACTAGTCATTCAATTGCCCTAACCAGCCACAGGAAATTGAACAAGCCAGCACATTTTCTTGGAAAAAGTGAGACTTCATCTAGGCTTTCAAGACAGGTAGGCAGCATGGCAAGACTGAATTTTATAGATAAGCTGATGAGAAGCAGTGATGTGTAATGGGCGGTCAGTTGCCTAGTCACTTGCTTGGCAGATACATATCTGACCAGGACCCTCTTAACCCATGTTGTTACATTCTTAATTTAGACAGGACAGCATACCAGAGGGAACCCAGAGAGCTCTCCTTAGATTTGTGTGTGTGTGTGTGTGTGTGTGCGCACGCGTGCGCATGTGCGTGTCCATGCAGAAGGGAGGAGGAGACAGAATTCCCATGAGCTCAGCCCCAGGGACAGGGCTTTCCCTGAACTGATGTGTAGATCAGTGGTTCTTGATAGGGGTGGGGTATTTTACACCCTCCCCCCTCCCAGACATTACACACTCTCTGGGGAATTTTGGGTGTTGTCACAACTGGGGTAGGAGGGTGCTACCGGCATCTAGAGAGCGAGGCCAGGAATGCTGTCCAACATCCTATAATTCACAGGGTAGGCCACCACAACAAAGAAGTATCTGGCCCCAATGTTGATTGTGTCATTGTTGAGAAACCCTGCTGTAAAGGGTGATGGGAAAATACTGTGGATTCAGGGCCTCTGGGGCTGGTAGATTGCAGGCAGGCATGTAGTAACACTTGGCCCAGAAACTGTGTTCCCACCTGAGATGACTGAGTTTTATAAACAACTCTCAATGCTGTCGCAGCTTAGAAGCGTGAACTAATGTCAGAGGAGTTCCAGTAATGTGAGTAATAACAACGCGGAGGAATTATAAAGGGAAAGAAACACGAGACTGGAGCAGAAGTACCAGGGCTTTTCCGCAGCCAAGGAGAAACAAGCCCCCTGTACTTTAGTGGTGAGGATTTACCACCAAGACACCTCTCAGATTCCTCCTCTCTGTGTCCGCTCCAACCTCCCTGGTCCAATCCACCACCATCTCTCTCCAGGACCAATAACCCCTGAGTGCTCTTTCCAGGTCCACTCTGGGCCTCCAGGCTTCCTCCACCAAGGAAGGGAGGGAGGTCTCAGAGTGCACATTTGCTGCTTGAAAACCTAGGAAGGCTTCCAGGTATACTTAAAACACAAAATCTAACTGGTCCATCTAGCCTCATTCTTCCTGCGGTGACCCTCCCCTCCCCCGCCCATCTCAGCACTTTCCAGCCATAAAGGCCTGCATGCTGGCCTGTTTGCCATTCCTGAAATACTTTGAGCTCACTCCAGCCTGAGGTGACAGCCCTCATGGAGCTGACAGTCTGATGACATCGGGAGATAGACATGAGTCAATCATATCATGGGCATCTTGGTGGCTCAATCATTAAGTATCTGACTTCACCTCAGATCATGATCTCATAGTTCCTGAGTTCGAGTCCCACATCAGGTGAGCTGGAGACCCATTTGGTAAAACACGAGCCCTGAATGGGCCCTACTTCTCTCTCTCTCTCTCTCACTCATTCTCTGTGCCTCTCGTGGAATTCTCTCTCTCTCTCTCTGCCCCTCACTCACTTGTGCCCTCTCTCTCAAAAAAAAAAAATCCCACAAGCTGATGTAAATCTGATCCCAGTGTTATGAGCAAGAGGGCCTGTGACAAGAGGATTTGACTCATCAGAAAAGCCAGTGAATGAATTCTTGAACAAGTAGATCTTGAGCTGAGATCTGATGGAAGAGCAGGAGTTGACTAAGTGAAAAGAAAGCTGGAGGGGAAAACATCCTTGTGCAAATGCCCTGGGGCAGTATCTGTTAGGCTAGGTGGAGAGAGGAGTAGAGGTGGACTAAGCAGGAGACGGATCTTACAAAGGCTGAAACCTATAGTATGGAGTTTGAATTTTATTCTGAGCCTAAGGGGAAGCTCTTGTGGGATCTTAAGAGACTGACTGAAGAAATTTGCAATTTGAGAGTATTACTCTGGCTGCAGCATCCATATTTGTAAATAATTTCTCCCAGCCTTATAGCAGTTGTAGCTCCTGAAATTTGGAGGTCAGGAAGAATGTGGGGGCCACCCCACAGTTGTCAAAGGGAGGGATGATGGTGGTTTGGACTATTAACAAGGGAGAGGGGGAAAACTACACAGTTTGCATATATATTAAAACGTGTGTGTCTGAAAAAAGAACGCAGGAAGACTTACCACCCTCGAGACCTCCAGTTGGAGGGCATTTTGAGCATCAGATTGGTTGGCTGGTTGGCTATGCCAAGCAACGTGACATATGCAAGTATGTCTGTTTTTGACAGCATCCCAAGGCAAGTAGATCCCAAGCATCAGGAAGTTGGTCATGAGAACGTATCATTTCCCCTTGCTCACTTCAGCACAAAGGCAGAAACGGGGGTTGGTTGCAGATAAAGGTTATGGCATAGCACATATGAGCACCCCAGCACAGAGTCAGACTGCCCAGATTGAAATTCCTATTCCCACCACTTCACTTACCAGCTCTGTGAAACATCCCCAGATCTCTACATGTTTCTATGTCTTCACCTTTAAAATAGGAGTGACAATAATAGCAACCACCGGTGGCATTTTAGAAGGTCAGTAAACACTTTCTGCCCCTCCTGCGTTCAGAACTGAGAAATAAAAGCAGGCGTCAGACAGGTGGAGATCAAAATGTCATCTTTATTACTGACAAAGCTGGACTGGAGGATGTGGCTGAAGTGGAAATACTTCACCCAGTCACTGACACAATGAGCAACCGCAGACAGACACAAACAGCAGACAATAGCATCCCCTCTCTGAAAGCCACTGGTCCGTGGCATCAGACAAATCTCCTCCTGCCCTGGGGAAGAGTAAGGGAGAGGCAGATGGAAGCTGGATGTGTTCCTCCAAGCTTGGCCCTGCTGGGGGCTGGAGTAGGAATCCACCCTCTACCTCCATGAAAATAGGTGAAGGGGAAATAAGTGATTCCCTTGATACTGGTTCATTGTTATGAATTGTTATAAATTGTTATGAATATTAGAAAAAAGTATTCAGAATATAGACTCCATAAAGTTCTCATCTTTGGCATCAGTTGTCCTGGGCTGGTCAGACTAGCCAAGATAGGCAAGGCTGGTCAACTGAGGAAAGCTGTGGTTCAGAAATTGCAGGAAGCAAGGGAGTTTCTTAAAAAGGGGATTTCTCTCTCCCTCTCTCCTAGTTCCCTACACTCAGGAAACCTTGAGAGTTCCCTAAAGGGAAATGCTGACCAGATATGAACTGGCAAGTCTTTTAAACAGGGGGAAAAACCCAACAGCTGTATCTCTGGGAATACACCAATCCAGTGACTTATGAACACAGTATAGTGGCCTCGCTTTGTTTTATGGTTGTGTGTGTGCACTACTTTTGTTGGTGTAGGGTGAGTTTTTGTTGGGGGAGGGGAAGTAGCTTTGTGTGTGCTTTTTCAAGGCAGCTTCTCCTTACCCCTTATAATTAAGCAATTAAGAATCATTGGCCAGGAAGTCACTGGGAGCAAACAGGAACAGCCCTGGGGAAAGCCTTGTCCAATCACTGAACAATAACAATTCCATTTAAGGTAAGTGCAACAAAAAGACAGGAAATAACAAGTGTTGACTCTGGCTCTGGGTGCAGTCTATCAGCAAGGCCATCGTCATCACCTGACCTGCCTCAGCCAATCTCAGGCCACCTACCTGACAGAGGAAGGCTACAGGTTGTGAAGACACAGAGGGAAAAGCCCAGGAGAGAAGGAAGTTGTTGGTTTGTGAGACTAGTGGTTCTCTTCCCTGTGCTGAGTCATCTCTAATTGGGGCAGAGGGAACCACACCTGCCTTAGTTTCTGAGACAGATGGAAAACCCCCAAAGCCTGGATCCCTAAGAGGTTTTACCTTGGGTAATCCCTCTTACCAAGGCTGTTCACCTTTGGCATTTCCAACTGTAACATCTTTAGATCCCCTTCTTTCTCCTCAAGGGGAAATCTACAAAGATAGAGGGGACTCCCAGGCCCACAGGTTCAACATGGCTGTATAATCCATACAAAGCTTTTCCATGAAAATGGAACCTTAAATGTATTGCTAATTTATCAACAGTAATAGCTTGTAAGGAAGCAGGTCTGAAACTGACTCCACGAGACAACAGAAGGGCACACATTGCCCAAGGCAAGAGGGCAGGCCTAGAAATAGAAGCTATAGGTAGTCACTTATTGCTTAAGGCTAGTTACACCCAATGTGAGGGTCCTGGGCCCACTCTGTAATTGGTTAATACTCTAAATGTTGTAATTGGATAAATCTGCTGTCAATAATATTGTATAATAATAATTGGATCACTGTACCTATGTCACAATTTCCTGTAACTCCCCCTTCCCAAACTCATAAAAGCCCTACCCCACCTTTGTTCGGGGCTCTCAGCATGGATCCACCACGCCGGTAAGGTCTGTGAGTCTGAGTTTAGACCCCGGCAAGCCTAACCCCGTAATAAAGCCCTTTGCTTTTGCATGCATGACTTGGTCTCCCTGGCGGTTTCTGGTTTTGGGGGACGATAAAGAAACCTTGGGTATTACAAGCTAATACTTAGCAATCACTTGCTGTGTCCAGGTACTGTCGTAATTTTCACAACAGGAGATACTATTGTCCACATTTCACAGAAAAAAAATTAAGACACAGAGAAGTAAAGTAATATTCCCATGACCCTTATCTATCTAATATATTCAGGACATCTAGCCCAGAGAAAAGAAACCCATCATTTTATCTTATATAATCTGATTTTATGGAGTTGGAGGATGAAGATCTCGAAAAGCCTTTGAAGATAACTGAATGCAAGCAACCCCTGATGATGAGATGAGAAAACAGAGCTGGAGAGGAGTTAGGGTGTGCCTGTTCAAGTCCCACAGTAAAATGGATGAACCCCCTAATCCCAGACTCTTTGTACCTCTACTTTAACACATCCCCCTCCTTTACTCCCAGAAGAAATCACTCTCCAGAATTTTTAAAATCATTTCTTTGTTCTTCAGTTCTCCATACTTTTTATTCCCACTTTCTTCTTTTCTTGTTACCATTTTTACTGAAAGAACAAGAAACAGGAAAGAAAGGTAAGAGAATAATGTAAAGGGAGAGAGAAGATGGATACAGAGATTAAGATAAAAAGAAGGGAGGGTGGGAGGGATGGAGAGAGGGATGAAGGAAGAAAAGGAAGAAAGGAAACTCAGGAAGGAAAACCATCTGCCTATCAATTTCTGAGAAGCTGGAAAACTCAACTGCTAGAGCCCTAGTCTGGGCTTCAAGACGTCTAAAGACAAACCAAATCCCTGTGACACTGATTCAATACCAACAACTAGCTCAGAGTCTCAGTTTACCCATCTGTAAAACCAAAGATTCACCATTCACCGACTCCCCGGAAGTGTTGGGCCCTCACCAAAGAAAGCCACCCGTGCCCCGCTCCGCAGCCCTCGCCCTACCCTCACTAATCATGGCGACCGCGCGTGACGTAGAGTTCTGTCGCCTCCGCCCTCCCCCCTCCCCGGGGGGGCGGCGAGCATCAATGACGGCGGTGGGCAGGGCGCATGCGCGGCAGCGGGGCCCGGCCCGCGGCGGCGGCGGCGGCGGTGAAGGGGCGGAGGGGGTTCTTTACCCGCAGTAGCCGAGCTGCGGCGGCCCTGTCGGTATGGTGTAGCTGGGCCTGCAGGCCGGCGGCGGGGCGCGGGCGGGGGCGAGGCGGCCGCGAGGGCCGACGCCGCCTGACTGGCTCGGGTGTAGCGGCAGCACGCTGAGGGGGCGTCGCCGCCGCCGGCCCCCGGCGCCGCCGCGGGAGGCCGCACCCGCCATGGCGGCCCGGGCGGTGCTGGACGAATTCACGGCGCCCGCGGAGAAGGCGGCGCTGCTGGAGCGGAGCCGGGGCCGCATCGAGGGCCTGTTCGGGGTGAGCCTGGCGGTGCTCGGCGCGCTCGGGGCCGAGGAGCCGCTGCCCGCGCGCATCTGGCTGCAGCTCCGCGGGGCGCAGGAGGCGGTGCACAGCGCCAAGGTGAGTCCCGCCGCCGCTCCCGCCCCCGCCCGCCTTCGGCGGCCCGGCCCCCGCGGCCTCGTCTCGGCTGGGCCCCCCGGGCGCCCCCACGCCTTTCCTCCCTGCTCTCCGTGGGGGTACGCAGCGCAGCGCCGTGGTGGAGAGCGCAGTCTCCAGGGTCCACGGACCTACGTTCTCCGCTTTCGAGCCATGTGACCTTGGGCTAGCGGTTCGATGCCGGAGCGCCTCAGTTTCCCCAGTTGCAAATCGGCGAGGACGAAAGTAGCTCTCTCGGAGGGCTGTCGCGAGGTTTGGAGTAGGTGGTCTGTAAGGCGCGGAGCGCAGGGGCCGGCCCGGGGTGAGCGCGCCGCCGGTGCTGCCTGTTGTTCTCTCCCCCCGCCCCCCGGCCCTCGGGATGGTGCGCGCGGGGCCTGCTCGCTAGGCCCGCAGCCTCCTTGTCCACCGCCTCCGCCAGCTTTCTCTTCCCAGGCCTCCAGGAAGGGTTTCTGAACTTTATGGGGCATATCAGCCCCTTTTGAGGATCTGACAAAACTGTAATAGTAGCAAAATACGCAGGATGCAAGAAGAGATAGGGATGTTTAATAATAGTGCTAAAAAGTATTATTCCTTGTATCGAGGATCCCATTTATTTGATGGTTATAGCTCGCAGGACGTTATGCTGAACCCTTGGTAAGGATTACCTAATGCAGCCCTTAAAAAAAATCCAGTGAGGTAGATTTTATTATCTTCCTCTCTCTGAATTAACAGCTGGGGAAACTGAAACTCTGCAAGTGGTGACTCACCTTCTCTCAAAATCAGCACTTCAGGCTTATTATACCTACGCAACACCTTCCGCTACTCCCCTTCCTCCCAGAGCCGGGAAACTGTCACAAAGCGCGTAGGCCCCCCTCCCAGGTATCCGAGTTTCTCCAGGTCTTTCCGAAGTGAGGGAGCTGGGATTCAGACTTAGGGCCCTTGTTCTTGATACCTGTCTCCCAAATGATGAGCCCTCTGGCTGGGGAGAAAATCATCCTTTTTCTGGCATCCTACTTTAGGAATTTCCCAGTGCGCTCAGAATTGGATCTGCTGTGACTCCTCTCTCTTAGATTAAAAAAAAAAAAAAACCATGTAGGCTTTTTTTTTTTTTTTTAAATATCTTTGGAGAAGAGAGGACACTTACCTGTACGATCTTTCTCCACAATGTAACTTTCTACATTGTAGATGTTGACCACGTTTGCTTTCCTGTTTAATTTTTTCCCTGACTTTTAATTTTTAAACTTCTTCCCAGTCCCCTCATTTTTTTCTGCCCAGCTCCCAAATTTATTAACACTCACCGGGGCTAAAAGGTGTGGCATAATTAAGTTTTATTAACGCTTCTGAAAATCTCTTACACGCACGCATGCCTCTTCATTGCCTTTGCTGCGGTTCAGACCTTCGTTCTAGGTATGTGCCCTCCCTTCCTTCTTCGCCCTCTCTCCAGCCCTTCCTCCCACACCCCCTCCTTTCATTATACTGACCTTCCAGGGGAAATCATTTTCCTGCCTTGGGGCCTGCCAGGACCTCCTGTTGCCTGTCTCATTCACTCCCAAACTGGGCGTTTACAAAACGTTTACTAATCGAGTCCCACCTTATTTGCCCGATTCTCTGCCATACCGACCCTCAAGCTTAAACCGCTACTGTTTGACTAGTCTCACTGCTTTTACTGTGTGCTTCACCTTTTCCCAGTTCAGCTTTACTCAAGACTCACGCCAAGTGTAGAAAGTACCTCTTTTGCTGTACAGAAAAACTTGGCATGTTGGGCCAGACCCTCCCAACTCCAGTTCTCTTGCCTGTCCTGCCACACAGTTTAGCCCAAGCTATTTGGAAAAGGTGTGTCTTACAGTATCTTGGTAGTAGGTGTCACCCGTCCATTTATGTTTGCAGGTGTGTTACTCATATCCAATCCTCCCACTTCTAAAAAATCCTTTTTCTTTTCCCTTGAGACTCATGGTTAAGAGTTGAATGCCCCAGCTAGATTCTTTTGAGGAAGAGAAAACCATTAACTTGATAGGGAAGCAGACTTCATCATCTACAATATTTTAAGTTATGGAGGAGAAGATTTGGGGGAAGGAAGATTTTATTTTTATTACTATTATTATTTATTACCATTATGCTTTTAGAGAGTGCGATCAGGGTAGAGGGACAGAGGGAGAAAGAATCTCAAGCAGGCTCCACACTAAGCACAGAGCCTGATGAGGGATTTGATCCCACAACTCTGGGATCATGACCTGATCAGAAATCAAAATTCGGAGGCTCTACTGGTTGAGCCATACAGGCACCCCAGGAAGATTGAGAGTAAATAAGAATTTACTCTGGCCGGTTAGAGTCTCTAATTAAGATGAGGACAACTGTTCTGCGTCTCTTCAGGTAGTTTACTTTGTTTCCCCGCTTTTAAAATGTTAAATCATGGGGCTCCTGGATGGCTCGGTTGGTTAAGCAACAAACTCTTGGTTTCTGGACAGGTCACGATTTTACGATTATGAGATTGAACCCCACATTCGTTCCATGCTGGGTCTGGATGCTTGGGATTCTCTTTCTCCCTTTCTCTTTCTGCCTCTCCCCTGCATACATGTGTGCCCGCTCTCTCTCTCAAAAAGAAATAAATATTTAAAAATGTTAAATCACTGCATTTAACTCATGCTAGAGTAGAGGAGAATATGGAGACTTCGTTTGTTAGGGTTCTGTTGGCCAGAGACAGGGGGCTCCAGGTAGAAAGTGATAATGTCCTGGGATGTTTAAAAAAAAAAAAAAAAAAAGCACATCCTCTGTCAGAGGGGAAATTTGTTGGCAGACGCAGCACCTGAGCCAGGCTTTGAAGAGCCATCAAGATTCCCAGATGGAGGTAATTGTGAGCAAAGGTTAGAAGGCCCCAAACATGTGAAGTGTCTTGGTAGGAAGTGTCAGAGCCTCAAGGGACCCAAATGCCAGGTTAAGGCATTGGGCCTTATTCAGTAAGGAGTCTTAAGATTTTTGAAAGGACTTGTCTGAAACTCTACTTGGAAGCAGGAAGACCCAACTATGGAAGAGACTTTGTTCTGAGCTGGACATGGGTGGGTTACAAAGTTTTCCCTGAGATTTGGCAGCTGGGTGTGTGTAGGGGTTGAGAGAGAGGTTAGTACAGTATGATACATGTTAACAATTGAAGTACTTGCAAGCTGTTGACTGTAATACAGGAGAGAAAGGGTTGCTCTGCTAAATTGATTGTAACGAATGAACAGTTCTCCAGAGGGAAGAACATGTATAAAATCACAGGGTTATGAAATAGTGCCAGTTTACCACCGATTTTCCCAACTGTAAGAGGCCGTTGGAGGGAGATGGGCAGAGGTGGAAAGGGGCGGAATCACAAGGCAGTTGAGGAACTGCTGAAGACCGTGGCTTTTACCAAACAGGCAGGTAGTAGAGGGTCACGGACGGGTTGTGAGAACATGAGTGAAGGCATCAGATTTACATTTCTAAGAAATGTCTTCACTGAGAGTGTTTACACCCCCAGGCTTGTTCTCCTCAGTGTGGTCCATTGCTGGTTTGTGATAATACAAAGACATTGGGGGCAATTAGCAACTTTTATAGCAATGTAACATTACCAGTAGGGTCAGAGGGGCAATTGAAAGAGACAAAAACCAGTAGAGGTCATTGTGCATGGGGGGGGGGGGGGGGTTCCAACAGGACACGGTTGAAGTAAGTGGTGGCCGAAGTTGTGGAATCCAAGGAGGTTGAGGACTGAATTTCAGAGAGGAAGTGGAGGTACTGACTCGATGCTGCCTCTTTCACAGAGAGATCAAAGCTATAATGCCTGGTGGGATCCTTGGAGTCAGGCAATGGTGGGGAGGGATGAGGCCGACGAGATCTCAGCCCTGAAAGTGAGAAGTTAGAGCTCTTCGTTTAGCTCTAGGAGCCACAAATTCCGTGCTTCCTGAGTCCAGGCAGGAAGACTGTACATGGAAGTGGCTGAGTAATACAGTGCTTGTGCCCTTTGGGAGAAGGTAACTGCCAATGCTTTGTATTAGCCGCTTACGTAGTATGGGCCAGCGGTGTCTGAACTCACTGTCCAAGAAAAGCCACAGGTCTGGGTTTTATAATGTGAAATCTGTTTTGTTTTTTTACCAGGCAGCTAATTTATGTTTTAAAACCCGTGCATGCTGTGAATTCATATCTTGATAAAAATTTTGCATTAGTATATTCTTTTAAAAGTATATATTCTAAAAACAAACAAAAAGCAACTATGCATGCTAAACAAAACATGTCAGTGGACCAAATTCAGCTTTTTAAGACCTCTGTAGATACAGGAGACAGGATGAGTGAAGATAATGCTCTCCCTACTCCCCACCACATTTGGGAGGAGGGCAGTTGAACAACACCTTAATGGCCTATAATAATTGTCTGAGAGGAGGATACCAATTCCTGCCTAGAGAGGGAGGGTGAGAGCTTGAAGACAGTGGCGTATGTTAGGGCAGATGCAGAGGAACTTTTGGAAGTGCATTGGGAAAGAACAATAAAGGATTAGAACTGAAGTAAGAGCCAGGGGAAGTGAGATGGCCTAAACTTATAGCCTCGCTTGGTCCAGAAATTCTCCAGTAGGTGATGATTTCCCCACTCTGGGTGTTGGTGAAGTGGACACACCAAGCACTGAAGGAATCGAAGGTGTAATTGAATAGGCAGGATGGACCCCAGGAAATGTTTCTGAATGGTCAGCATTATTTAGGCCAGGACAATCCAAACATAATACAAGACTCATCTTCTACTTTTAGTGAACTGCCAGCCAGAGGTTCTGGCAGGTAGAGGTAGAAGGGGCCTAATGAAATGTGTGAAGAATGAAGGAATAAGACCTTAGGCCCTGTCCTCTCCTAGACTCATGGAATCATGTAAATAGGGCAAATTCAGGGCAGATTTGAGAATTGCAGAAGTTGTCATCAGGGAGGAATTGCAGAAATCAGAATCTTGGACTTGGAGGAATTCCGAGAAGCCAAGGAACAGTGCCTCAGTGGTCTGTGTGTGACAGTGGAAGTATTCCGTTTGACTTGAAGAAGTGACACAGTAGAGGGGATGAAGTGTGAAGCATCGGGAGATGATACAGTGCTGTGGTCAGCAAGATCCGTAGCAGGGATTTGGGTGCTAAAGCTAATTGGTTGGTTCAGAAGCATGTCATGGAGATTAACAAACAAAAGAGGAGTAATGGAGACAAATGGCATGGCTGCTTGTACAGTTTGTCCGTGAACATGTAGGGTGCTAAATTTGCTAACCACCACTGCCCATCAGTTGGTGTATTTCAGGCATTACTTCATAGCAGTGAGTAGCCACTGTAAGCCATAGCCAGGACACTAATCTGGTGGGTTTATGGGAAGAATAATTTGGAGGACTGATAAATCTTACACATTGCAATTACAGTACACCCAACAAACTATGCTAAGGTAGACTGACATCTGATTAATTTTAATTTGTGAAGGAGAGAGAAAGAGAGTCATACGAAGAGTTGGTGATTATCCTTTATCCAACTTTTGAGTTTTTACTTCACATATTTGTAGTGTAAGAGAGGAAGAAGGATAAAGAAAATGGAATTCCAGTAGAAGTGGCCTATTACTACCTTGGCTTCGTAGGGTTAAAATGAACACCGTATGGTTTCATTTCCTTTTCTGTTGAGAGAGATTAGTACCTGGTTTCATGAATGAATTCTTGAACAGTAGATTTGTTCATGGAGGAAATAATTTGTAGATGTAATACTGGGTAGTGACTTGGAGTTTTTGTTTTGATTTTACCAGAAAGGGAGGCTGGTGGCCTCTCTGCATTTCCTAGAATGATTTTTTTTTAAATAGTGTTTTTCAGTATGGTTGTGAAAATCATCTTAAGAAATGGTGGTTTGTTCAGTTTCTTTTTATGGTTAGTATTTTGGGGTTATACCAGAATGTTGAAATAAGGGATACTCAACACTGGTTATACTGGGGTCAAATTGATTGCTCATGACCGTGTTTCCTCTTCCCTGTCTGTTTACCAGTAATCTTGTAGGGCTTAATCAAGTCAAGGACAGCATCTTGTTCTGTGCTGGCTTTTTACTAAATTAATGTATAACTGTATAAAATATGCAGGCTTGCATTTGAAAAACAAAATTATGGGGGGGAAATCCTTACAGTAATTAAAGAACTTTTTTTAAAAAAAGAAGTTATGTGATATGGAAACAACAGGAAACTTCTTTGTTTAAAGAAATGGAATTATTTTTATTTGTTATTTTAAGAGGTTCCTTTCAACTTGAGAAAGTTTTTTGTTCAGTCTCAGTGCTGAGTGAATTAGTAGTTTACTTTAATGGATGAATAAGGAAGTACATAGTAAATATTTTAGACCTTGTGGACTCTACAGGGTATGTGTCTTATACTCTTTGTTTTTTGGTTTTGGTTTTTTTTACAACCTTTTTGAAGATTAAAACAATTCTTACCACAGGCTGTACAAAAATAGTTTGGAGCTGGATTTACACTGTCCAGTTTGTAGCCACTACCACATGTGGCTGTTTAAATTCGTCGAGGTTCAATGAAATTAAATATTTACTTGTTCAGTTGCATTTCAGGTCCTTGATGGTCACGTATATCTAGTGTCTACCAGTAGAGACAGTGCAGTTACAGAACATTTCTGTCATGTTGTCTAGAAGTTCTCTTGGACTTTGCTGCCCTAGATGTGAAATAATGCTTTATTGGGCCTCCTAGACAATTCTTTAGTATGACAAAATTTATTTCTTTTGAGAGAATGAGAGATGAGAGAAAGCATGAGTGGGGATGGGGCAGAGAGGGAGAGAGAATCCCAAGTAGGTTGTGCATTGTGTTGTCAGCGCAGAGCCTGATGCAGGGCTAGATCTCACAAACCTTGAGATAGGATTTGACAACTTAATGGTGTTAAACTCCTTAAGAATTAAAGAGTACTCCCAAAGAACTGAACTGATTTTAGCATCCTTCTTGTTAGAAGGTAAAAGATAATAAGTCTTTGTGACTGATTGCCCAGGGATCTATGGGAAACCCCAGAAAGAGTTTAGGGGTAAAATGCTTTCCGAGTGGTATACTACACAGCAATAGAAAAGAACACATAATTGTTACTAACATGTACTAACATGGTTGAATCTCAAAGTTATACTGAGTGAAAGAAGACATAGGAGTATATATTGTATGATTCATACGTGTGACATTCTAGACAAGGTAAAAAAAATGTATAATTATGGTGAAAAAATCAGAATAATTAGAACAATTGGAAAAAGGCATTAAACATAGATTGAGAATAAGTGATACTAAGGAATTTCTGTTCATTTTGTTGAGTGCCATAATGACATCATGATTATATTAGAAAGCTTATATGTGTACGTGTTTAAACTACACTTGGTGTCTGACTCATTTGGAAATTAATGATGTATCTAAAGAGTATCCCTTAGTTAACCATTTACTATTAGTTCAATCAAGGTCTTAAAGTTAACTAAGGTTATTATAATTATGTCTAATCTGACAACTGAATAGTATATAACTTCTGATGTTGCAAGTTGAATATGTAAGTTTGGATTTTCATAATAATAAATATGACTAATCATGAATAATATTAGCTTATCTGACAGCAAGTCATCAAAGTTTAGGAAGTTCAGATGTGTCTCTTCATAGAAAAAAATCTTATTTTTTAAAAAATTATGCATGCATTGTATACTACACTGATGAAATAGGAAATGGACATGTTTTTAAATTAGCATTAAAATTATCAAACTGACCTAAGGATTATTTTTATTATATGAATTAGGATTCTTAAACAAAAACGCTTTTGAAGTATCGGTTTCTATGAGTTTTTGAGATTTTTTCTTTGGGTCCTTAAAAGGCTAACATAAGCATTAGATGTTTAGTTTCTATATCTTCTTGGAATTCTAGGAATGCAGATTTATGTAAACAGTTGTTATTCTCTATAAACCAATTCGAACAGAGGTTCTTTAAGAATCTTTTTCTTTTTTTTACTATTAACTTTTTTTAATGTTTTTATTTATTTTTGATAGAGACAGACAGACAGACAGATAGACAGCATGAGCAGGGGAGGGTCAGAGAGAGAGGGAGACACAGAATCTGAAACAAGCTCCAAGCTCTGAGCTAGCTGTCAGCACAGAGCCTGACGCGGGGCTCAAACCCACGAACTATGAGATCATGACGTGAGCCGAAGCCGGACGCTTAACCAACTGATCCACCCAGGCGCCCCAAGAATCTTTTTCATCTAGGGGTGCCTGGGTGGGTTGATTAAGCTCCCAACTCTTGATCTGGACTCAGGTCATGATCTAACAGTTCATGAGTTCGAGCCCTGCATCAGTGCAGAGCCTGCTTAGGATTCTCTCCCTCTCTCTCTGCCCCTCCCCTCCTCTTGCACATACACACTCTTTCTCTCTCTCAAGATAAATAAACTTAAATAAAATTTAGAAGCTTTAAAATCTAATTATCTACCCCTGGAGTTAGGAACATTTACACCATGAGAAATAAAGGCTTTTTTCATTCAGAGAGCTTTCAGTTCAGGTTCCGCAGTCTTAGCTACAGGTCAGAAGTAATCCAAAAACACAAAACTCATCCAGATTTCAAAAAGGCTGTTCTTTCAGTGGTGCAGAGATGTGTTCTTATACAAACAAAAAAACAGAGAAGACTAAAACCAGATTTTTTTCCTAGTCTCTCCTCCAACAGCAAATAGATCTATTATCTACTGACAGATCACCACATGGTCAGACTGTAAAATCAGATTCCTGTAGTCTAGGTATGTGTATACTAAGGGTATAGTTGAGACTGACCTCATAGTGTGTACCCAGTGGTACAGGTGTAAAAAGGGACAGGTGGCCAAGAACTAAAGCAAAAAGAAAATCAGAAGAAGAAAGAACAGAGAAATAGGACTAGTAAAATTCTGTTCCTGCTTGGGATTCATGCTGACCCAAAATGAGACATTGTTGAGTTTACACAGCCGATGTGGTCCACTCTTGGGCCACTCATCTTAATAGTTCCAAGCAGGTGAGTCCACCTGGACATCTCCATGGGCCCTATAAGCTGCCAAAGTGTAAATTAAAAAAACCAACAACCTATAAGTGTGACTTTCAGACAGGTAACTCATGAATGAAGGAACCAGCAGGAATGTAAAACTGGTTCAGAAAACAATTGAAGATCTGAGTATTAATGTACACTAAAAACACAATCCTGAAATTTGTATGGAATCAGAAAAGACCCTAAATAGCCAAAGCAATCTTGGAAAAGAAAACCAAAGCAGGAGGCATCACAATCCCGGACTTCAAGCTGTATTACAAACCTGTAATCATCAAGACAGTATGGTACTGGCACAAAAACAGACACATAGATCAGTGGAACAGAATCGAGAACCAGAAATGGATCTACAAACGTATGGCAAACTAATCTTTGACAACGCAGGAAAGAATATCCAAGGAATAAAGACAGTCTCTTCAGCAAGTGGTCCTGGGACAACTGGAGAGTGACATGCAGAAAATGAACCTGGACCACTTTCTTACACCATACAAAAAAAAAAAAAAAACTCAAAATGGATGAAAGACTTAAATGTAAGACAGGAAGCCATCAAAATCCTCTAGGAGAAAGCAGGCAGAAACCTCTTTGACCTTGGCCGCATTAACTTTTTACTTAACACATCTCCGGGGGCAAGGGAAACAATAGCAAAAATACCTCAGCAAAACTAAAAGGCAACCAACAGAATGGGATAAGATATTTGCAGACAGCATATCAGATAAAGGGTTAGTATCCAAAATCTTTAAAGAATTTATCAAACTCAACACCCAGAAACCAAATAATCCAGTGAAAAAAAGGGCAAAACACGTGAATTGACATTTCTCCAAAGACATTCAGGTGAGTAATCCGACACATGAAAAGATGCTCAATATCACTCATCATCAGGGAAATACAGATCAAAACCACAATGAAATACTACCTCACACCAGTCAGAATGGCTAACATTAACAGTTCAGGCAACAACAGATGTTGGTGAGGATGCGGAAAAAGAGGATTTCTTTGCACTGATGCTGGGAATGCAAACTGGGGCAGCCTCTCTGGAAAACAGTATGGAGGTTCCTTGAAAAATGAAAAATAGAACCACCCAACGACCCAGCAACTGCACGACTAGGTATTTATCCAAGGGATACAGGTGTGCTGTTTCGAAGCGGCACAAGCACCCCAATGTTTATAGCAGCACTATCAACAATAGCCAAAGATGGGAAGAGACCAGATATCATTGATGGATGAATGAATAAAGAGGTGGGGTGTATATATATATGTGTGTGTGTGTGTGTGTATGTGTATACATATACATATATATATTCAGTGGATTGCTCAGCAATCAAGAAGAATGAAATCTTGCCATTTGCAACTACGTGAATGGAACTAGAGGGTATTATGCTAAGAAAATTAGTCAGAGAAAGACAAATATCATATGACTTCACTCATATGAGGACTTTAAGATACAAAACAGATGAACATAAGGGAAGGAAAGCAAAAATATAAAATCAGGGAAGGGGACAAATCATAAGAGACTCTTAAAGTATGGAGAACAAACAGGGTTACTGGGGGGTTGGGGGATGGAGGACACGCTAAACGGGGAAGGGGCATTAAGGAGTCCACCCCTGAAATCATTGTGGCACTATATGCCAGCTAGCTTGGATGTGAATTAAAAAGATAAGTTAAAAAGATAAAAACAGGATGGTGGAGTAAAATTGCTTGATTAGGTACAGATTGGCTCACATGTTTCAGAGTGGAATAATCATAATTTTTCTACAAAATGGAGGTAATTGGTGTCTCTGCTGGACAAAAAAAATCTACATTTTAACATATAATATCGTTGCTCAAGCTCTAATGAATGATGAATAGTGTGTCAAAGGTAAATTTCCCGGAGAATTAAATACTCTTTGGGAGAGCTAAAGAGAGTGCTTCATTATGATTAAAAAGGCCATCCTTTTGTCTTATATAGAAGTATTTAAAACTGGGTGCTTGGATGGCTCAGTTAGTTAACATCCGACTCTTGATTTCTGCTCAGGTTATGATCTGACGGAGCACCACATCGGGCTTTGCACCAACGGCTCAGAGCCAGCTTGGAATTTTCTCTCTGCCTCTCCCCATGCTGGTTGACTCTCTCTTTCTCTCAAAATAAGTAAATAAACATTTCTTTAAAAGTATTTAAAACTTTTCTTAACGTTATGCAAACTATTAAAATGGAACCCCACCACACTTTTGGTCATTTTGGCCACTTTTCTCTTATAGTTTACCCACATCATTGATACTAGGCTGAATGTCAGCCTGTGTTCTCAAACTTCCTAATTTGTTTGCAAGTGTATTTGTTTTTGAGAGTTATTAATTAGTCTAAGGTTCCTCCACAGTGGCACTATTGACATTTTGGTCAGAAGATTTGTTGTGGGGGTTGTACTTTGCATTGTAGGATGTTCAGCAGCATCTCTGACCTCTCCCCCCAAGATGCCAGGAGCACCCCATCAGTTGTAAAAACCAGAATGTCTCCTGACATTGCCAGTGCCCCCGGGAAGAACAAAATCATCCCTGGTTGAGAACTGCTGTGTTAAATAACCAAATAACCAAGGCCAGTCCACATCACCGGGGTGTTGTGTGATAGAGGGTGTCCTAGGGAGTGTAGTGTGATAAGTAAGACTGGCAACAGGAAGAAGGGTTTAGAATTGGTTGCAGTAATGCTCTTCCTATGTGACCAGATTTGTCAATCTCATGTGATGAGAAGGAAAGAACGTTTTGAATCTGGGCAACTGTGTTTCAATGTCAAGGGAACTTGCACCAAAGACAAGTGGAGGAGAGCTGTGGGCGCTGATTCATTAAGTTTGAGGCGCTTTTGAGATAGTCGAGTAGAAGTGCCCAGGAGGGGATGAATAGTCTGCAGCCTTACAGTATTAAGGGCGAGAGATGGAAATTTGGAGTTACCACCATAGATGTAAAAGTTACGGTTGGAACCTGAAGCGTGTGTGAGTATAATTGAGGGAGAGTACCAGGATGGAACCTTCAGGAAGACATATGTTTAAAGTGCAGTAGGAAATAGCAGCAAAGGGTTTGGGGAAGTCGTGAAAGATAGGAAGTAGACAGCCAGTGGTATCTCCGAAACTTGTTAAGGAGAAGCTGATCAACGGTATGGTGCTGCGGAGATTCCTAGTAGGAGATTGCGGAGAAGGGCCCTTTGCATTTGACAAGTGTGAAGATGAAGACAGAGATGGAGCACTCCCAAGCATAGGCAGTGGGTCTGCAGGAAGTGTTCTGTGCAGTCATGGAAACCCACACAGGTTTGTATCATAGGTGGACAGGGATAAGTAAAAAGGGAGTGATGAAGCAAGACCTGGGGAAGGGGCATAGTTTTGAAACAGAAGAAAGGAGAGCAAATTCATGAAAGATGGAATTTTTTAGATGAAAAAGGAGAAGCAGTTGAAGGGCTTTACAAATAGCCTTTGAGCTCTGATGAAATAATTTCTTTTACTGAGAGTGAGAAGAGTCACAGAAATGAAGTTTGGGCCTGAAGACATTATTTGGGTAAGAGTGTAGAATAAATTCATCAGGAGAGCTGAAAGTTTTGGAAGCTGTAGAATTTCAGAGATTTACAGGTGTAATGGGAATGAAGTCTAGGATAGATACTGAGTGTGGCCTCTGGTCCTGTTTCCAGAAGTATACTCAAGAGTGAGCAGGCAGGAGGTCCTTCCCTGTGGAGCTGGTACAGCACCCCTCCTGGCAAAGAACTTGGTAGACATTTTAGAAATGAGATTGAAGAGAAAGATGGAACAGAAAGCAAACGTTGGAAGTGCATTGGAAAAATGGCTAATATGATTATTAAGAATTGTATAGCAATATTGTTAATACAGATAGCCAGATAGAGACCTAAAGTGGACTTGTTACAGATTTGTAGATTAATGGTGTTAAAAAGCTTGTTTTTTCAGGGCGCCTGGGTGGCTCAGTTGGTTAAGCGTCCAACTTTGACTCAGGTGATCATCTCGTAGTCTATGGGTTTGGGGCCCATGTCAGACTCTGCTTAGAGCCTGGAGACTGCCTCAGGTCCTGTGTCTGCCTCTCTGCCCCTCCCCTGCTCAGGCTCGCACTCAGTTGCTCTGTCTCTCTGTCTCCTCTCAAAAATAAATATACCTTGAAAATGCTTTAAAAAAGAAAAAAGCTTGTTTTTTTCCCAAGGCTTATAAGGTGTTTCTAACTTATACATAGTCTGTAGGACATAAGTGTCAATGTCTAAAAATTGTATTACTCCTACTTTCTTTTCTCTTAGAGGAAATACACACCATGGTTTATTCAAGAGTCTCCTAAATATAAGAAATCTTTAGAATCCAGAAGCGTGCAGCTAGAGATGAGCACTACTAGTCTGAACCGTTCTGGAAATCTGTCTATAATATATTAAGAGTTTCCTTGCCTGCATAGTTTCTGTTCTCTCCATGATTTGTGGTTCTCTTGTGTATCTTCTGTCATGTTGTGCCAGGGTGCAGTTATGCTTCTGGCAGCTGCCAGAATGTGTTAGAGCTGCACTCAGCCTAGCTGATCTTGAGTTGCTGTGGCTTTTAGCCATTACGTCTTCCTTAAATTTGTTTTTGCACCCGTGCTGTCGGTTGTCATTTGCTGTTATGTGCTCTGCAGGTAGTGCACTATGTTATACCTTCTACACTTTGAATCAGCTGCTCCAAACCATATGTGACCTGGGAGACAAGCTGACAAAGCCTTCACATGTGTGGCTGTAATAAGAGATGGTTGTGGTGAACTGTGATGTGGAGAAACCTTTCCCCAGGTCAAACCCGTAGACTCTTGAATAGCCACTTTGATCTCTTCTGTTTTTTGTTTTTTAAATCTGCATTCTGAATGGCACAGGTTGCTAGGAGCTTCTTTATGGATTCTTGAAATGTTGCAATAAAGTTGAGAAGAACTGAGTTTGTAGAAGGTAGAATAACAAAGTCATTTTGCTATATGTAAAGGAAGTTATTATTATATGTATTAGATAGTCCCTTCCCCTCTTTTTTTCCCAAAAAGCCTGAGTAAAGTAAAACAGAATATGAACATTGCAGGATAGGGGAGACAGTTTTTGATCAACATTCAAATGTTCAGATACCAAATACAGCCAAATGCAAAGGATGGGTATTTAGCTCTACACATGCTTATCAGTGCAACTGATGGCCAGACATCTAGAATGTAGTAACACTGTAAACTTGTACACTTAATTGTCCACTTCTGAACTTGAATATAAAAATCAATTGTTGCTACTTAGTAATTCACAGGAGTAAATTATTAATGAAAAAATGGAGTCTGAATCTCAGGGGATAATTACGCATTTCTTTTGGGAATACACACACGCACAAAGAGTTTTGTGCCTGTTAGTACAGCTCTCCCTCCGAACGATACAGTTAATCTTTCAGTAGTGGTTTTAGTTACTTGGGGGATAATGTCAGACAGCTCTACTTGTATTGGGCATTTATCTGCCAGTCTTCCTGGCGCTTACACACTGAGAGCCACAGGAGCTCTCCTGAGGCCCTCTATGATCATCTCAGAGGATCTAATTTTTACTTGATTTTTTTTTTCTCTGAAAACTAGTAATCCAAATCTGGATGTATCCCTGAGTATATCACTTGCTGTGAAATGACTACATAAGCAACTAAAAGTAAATTGATTTGTTTGTAAATAATACTTCAGATTCACAATTTTGTGTAGGTTCAGTTGTATAAAATTAAGTTTATAAAAACATATGGACTTTTATGAGTATCATTAAACGAATTACAGATGGGAAATCTCTACCTTCGCAGTTTTGCTGTGAACCTTTAACTGCTTGAAAAAATTAAGCCTATTTTAAAAATTTGAAATCAGAATTATCACTAGTCTTTGCCGTTACCTATACCTCTGTCTCAGCATCCAGTTTAATTTAAATTTTTTAGTTGCATAAGGTTGAGAACATCCTAAATCATACAATGAATTAGTTACAGCTCTTCTTGCAGATTATATCTCTCCAGAAAAGTAACAGAAATAATGGAAAATGGTTATTTGAAAGATGAATCAATCATAATATTTCATAAGTACTAATATTCTTCATCTTAAGTGTCAGAAAAGAACCAAGCTAAAATTAGATCCGGGGCGTCTGGGTGGCTCAGTCCGTTAAGCATCAGACTTTGGCTCAGGTTATGATCTTGCAGTTCTGAGTTCGAGCCCCACATCAGCTTCTCTGCTGTCAGTGCAGAGCCTACTTTGGATCTTCGGTCCCCCTCTCTCTACCCCTCCCCAGCTCCCACACGCTCTCTCTCAAAAATAAATATGTAAAAAATAAAAATTGGGGCCAAAGCTCTCAATAATGACATCGTATCTTGCTATACGCCTACTTTTAAATTTTTTATTAAAATTAGGAAGTAAGCAGTAATCAAAAAGCATGAAATCTTGGCTATTTGCAACTACATGGATGGAATTAGAGAGTATTATGCTAAGCGAAATTAGAGAAAGACAATTATCCTATGACTTCACTCACATGAGGACTTTAAGGTACAAAAGAGATGAACATAAGAGAAGGGAAGCAAAAATAAAAACACGGAGGGGGACAAAAACATAAGAGATTCTTAAAAATGGAGAACAAACAGGGTTCCTGGAAGGGTTGTGGGAGGGGGAATGGGCTAAATGGGTAAAGGGTATTAATGAATCTACTCCTGAAATCATTGTTGAACAATATGCTAACTAACTTGGATATAAATTTTAAAAATAAATTAAAAGTATTGGGAAGTAAGGAGTGTACCAAACTAATATATGCATGTGATTAAAACAAAAAATCAAGAAGTACGGAGGGTTTTTATAGGAAAGAAGAACATTCCCTTGCTCAGTCCCTCCCCAACTTCCTAAAAGCAATTTTTACTGTTTTTAGCTGTTTGTTTTGATGGTTACCTAAATGATTATAAATAACATACTGCTATTTCTTATTAATTTTAGACATTGTTCACTTTCTTCTAGATAAATGAGGCCAAAACTATCCCCATTTCCCCATTTGCAATCATCTGAATATTTGTGTTTTGTCAAAACACAAAAAAATCCCAGGGCCCAAGATAATGATGCTAGGAGGTGGGGCCTTTGGGAGATGATTAGGTTGCGAAGCCCTCATGATGACATGAAAACCTTTGTAAATGAGGCCCAAGAGAACTCCTTCCTTCCTACCCACGTGAAAATACAACCAGTCTGCACCCTGGTAGAGAGTCCTCACGGGACCACGGTGGCACTCTCACCTTAGACTCCTAGCCTCTAGAACTGTGAGAAATAAATTTCTGTTGTTTTAAGCCACCCAGTGTGGCATTTTGTTATAGAAGCCTGAATGGACTCAGACACCAATATAGTCATCTTGATTTTAGCTAAAGCAAGAAACAGGGTTTGTGTAATTATGATATAATGTAAATATTACTGTAAGGTCCAGTACTGTATTACATTATGTTTTCATTCTGATAAAGCTTATAATTTTTCCTGTAATTTATCTGTCCTGTTTTCCATCTACTTAAGAAATATGATTTAAATACATCTCTAATATGATACAAATACTCCTTTCTATCAGCTATTCATTGAGCCTAATTTTTGGGAGAATGCCCTTTGAGCCACATTCCCTCTTCCACTCAGTTACTTTCTCAGTTTGTTTGCTGCACAGCTATAGTCTTTGGACTTCTTTTTGCCAGTCTTGGATTGAATTTACTAATTAATGTCATCTTTATTTCTGGTGGCCTTCATCTTCAAATAGTTTTTTAAGAAAGCAATCCATGGGACTAATTTTCTTAGCTTTTAGGATGTCTAGAAATGGCTTTAAAGTGGATGGTACAGAATTATGGATTGAAAATCATTTCCACTTAGAATTTGAATGCAGTGCTGTCCTTTTTTCCCCCCAGTCATCCAGATTTTCTGTTGAGAAGTTCTGACATTCTGATTGTCATTCTTTTGTACGTGTCCTGTTCTCATCCTGCCCCCAGGACATTTTTCTTGTAGACCTTTAAAAAGTAGTCATGCTTGGGGACCCTTGGTGGCTCAGTTGGTTGCGCATCTGACTCTTGATTTTGGTTCCGGTCATGATCTCACAGTTCATGAAATCAAGCCTTGTGTCGGACTTTGTGCTGATAGCATGGAGCCTGCTTGGGATTCTGTCTCCCCACTCTCCACTGTCTCCCCTCTCCCCCCAGTCTAAATAAATAAATAAATAAATAAATAAATAAATAAACTGTTCAAAAAAACTAATCATGCTTAGATATTCTGTGGACCCTTTCAAGATGGGATCTGTGTGCTTTAGTTCCCAAACAAGATTTGATGTATTTGATGTATTCTTTTCACTAATTATATATGAGGTCTTATGTATTTTAGCTCCAGGAAGTAATTTCTGTCGCTTCTTTATTAAGTGCCATTCTGATTTTTTTGAAATGTCAGTTACTTGAATTTCTGATATCCTGGATGGACCCTTAAGGTTTCTTTTTCCTCATATTTTTCACTTCCTTGATTTTATGGTATTTTTGGAGAGATTTCTTCCACTTTGTCTTTCACTTCTTCTGTGGACTTTTATTTTGGTCATGATATCCTTAATTTACTAGTACCCTTATTCTGATTATTTGTCTCCTTTTTTAGCATCTTGGTTCCTATTAAATGAATTCATTATCATCTTATTGAAGTTTTCTTCCCTACCCTGCATTATCTAGTTTCCTCCAGTTTTCCTCTGTTTTATGTTCTACTTTATTGGTTTCCGTCTTTCATATTTGAGATCTTATCCTGATGGTGCTTTTTTGTTATATATGGAATCTGAAAAACCAGTTGGAGGCCTTGTGTCTTGGCAGGATCTGTTGATAGGCTGGCTTTACCTTGGATCAATTCATGAGTTAGCCTCGTCTGAGAGGTATTTGTAGAAGCCTTTTATCTGGAGAAGAAACCTCTCCTTTTCAGATTGGCTAATAGTTGCTGGCATCCCATTGAATGGGTATGATTAACTTTTTCTCAGCCAGTGGCTGCACAGTGTTCTCAACAGTATTTGACTCATGTGAATTTAGCCATGCACTCACTCAGTGCTAAACAAGCGGCATTATTTAAATATTAACAGACAACAAGGAGGTTCTGGTTTTGAGTAAGATAGAGCAAGTGCTCTGTACCCTGTTACTCGTACTGAATTAGCTATAAAACCTGGACAGAATGCATGGAACAGCTATATGAGGACTCTGAAAAGTAAAAAATAGGCAGACTGAGGAAGAAAACCATAACTCGGATCTCCACAAAATCGGTGGTGAGTTTGCCATTTTTTTCTCTTTTTCCCCCAGCCTGAATTCAGTGCAGCTCAGTCTGCAAGTGGAAATAAGCACCAGGGCATGGAGAAAGCAGTAGGAGAAGCCATCTAGCTTGGACTCCAGGGCCAGAAGGGGGAGCCCCTAATAGCCAATGTCATGGTTTTTCATTCTAATGCACACCAGCTTCCAAACAATCCAGTGATGGTGGCAGTGGGAGCTGGTAGGAACCAAAGTTCTAAGGGAGAACTTTCCTCTTCATTTGGTGGTGGTGTGGTCCAATGGAGGATGGAGCCAGCCTCATTACTTTCTGTGTCCTCCGGATGACCCAGGCTCAGCTGCAAAACTGCAGGGCAAAATGGGGTAATCAAAGCCCCAGCTTTCTAACTGGAGGGCTGAAAAAAAAAGAGCCTCAGGGAACCAGAAAGCACTAGAAAGAGGGAGGAGCTAGCAGAGGGGGAGGAGCTCAGAAACATGACTCCATAAAATTTGTTGATGACCTTCTGGGTTTATCCCTAAACTACACTTGTGGATCTACCTTTGATCAGCATAACAAAAGACTTTTGAGAGCTGAACTAACAGAAAAACCACCAGCTAGGCCTGGACTGGCCTCCAGTGGATCTGATGCATGCAAGTGGGACAGATACAGGTAACACTGCAGAGACTTTACACACTGAAATGATACTACAATCGTAGCTTACTGAACACAGGTTATAGCTGCAGCCTAAATCTAACTAGGCCAGTTGGCTGCTAGAACAGAAGTATTAACCTTCATCATAGGATTTAAATAGGACTCAGAATCTCATAATATTCAAAATGGCTGTAGTACAAAATTACTTGGTATGTGAAGAACAAGGAAAATATCAACTATCATGAGAAAGGAAAATATCAGCTCTTATAAGAAAAGACCGCAAACACCAATATCAAGGTGGCAAAGACGTTAGAATTATCTAACAAACACTTTAAAACGTCTGTTACAAAAATGCTCCAACAAGCACAAATACTCCAAAAACTAATTTAAAAATAGATTTAGCAGAAGAATAGAATATACAAATAGAGGAACCAAATGGAAAGGGTTAGCACTGAAAAATACAGAAACCTAAATAAAATTTCACTGGATAGGCTTGATTTTAAAATGGAGATGACAGAAGAGTTTGTGAACTTGAAGAAAGAAGACACAAGTTCTCTAATTTGAATGAGAGGAGACAAAGGAGCGTGGCATTAAAAAAATTTTGGAGAAACAATGGCTGAAGACTTCCAAAATTTTATTTTTAACATAAAATTTAGGAAGCTCAGTGAACACAAACAGAATAAGTCCAAAGAATTCCATACCTAGACATCATACCTACAGTACTGAAACTGAGGACAAATTAAAACTTATGAAAGCATCTAGAGAAATACACATGTATAGTAACAGCAATTGGAATGAGTACAGGTTTCTCATCAGAAACCACAGAGGCTGGAGAAGTGGCACAGTATTTTTCAAGTGGTGAAAAAAAAAGAACCAAAAATTCCCTATCCAGTGAAGTTATCCTTCGAGAATGAAAGTGAAATAAAGCATAATAAAAATTTTGGGTTGAAGAAAAACTAAAGTTGAGAAATCATTGCCAGAGCCAGCAGCCTTCTCCAAAATAATTGGTATAGGAAATTCTTCAGACAGAAATGAGAACGATCTGGGTAAATATAGTAGATTACTTTGTCCTCTTGAGTTCTTTAAAATGAGTTAAGGGCTAAAAACAATTTATAGTATTGTCTGGTGGGATTTCAAATGTATATCCATATAATTTGTGAGATAGCTGTAACATACATGCAAGGAAAGGCAAAGAGAATAGAGACCAAAGGTAAAGGATGATGGTGGTATTCTAAAATTTGTACCCGCAGGATTTTAAGTTAGAGAAGTGACTGAATGATGACCCAGAGAAGTCAATGCAACTGAAAGAAGATTTTGATTATGTACATTTCCCAAGCGAAGGGGGCATCCATCCCCACGCTGGGCTACAGGTAACAGGACAGGTACAGGAGCAAGGGGGAAAGGAAGGCAAGGCGACAGGATAAACAGTTTAAGATTGGCTAGTTTGGATAATTTCAGTGGGCTTCCAGACCTAGAGACTGCTCTTAGTTGTCTCGTTCCTGGCCCGGGCTTGCTACAAGGGAGGGGAAGTATTGGGTTAGTGTGTGAGTTAGATAAGGAGATGGGTGTGGGGCACAACACTGGATCAGGCCATCTGCACAGGAAAGGCATACTCCAAGCAAGCAGTCCACCACTGCTAGAGATTGGCTAGCCCCAGAAGATTAAGTCTCTATTCAGGTCTGAAGGTCCTCCTAAAATGTCAACACATCATAAGATATAAAATACAGAAAACATGAAGTCCAGATGGTAAGGTTTATCCATTCTTGAAATGATAAAATACTGACTTTGAAGTGGATCAATTATGTTATAATTGATAGCATAACTACTTTTAAAACTACCAAAAGAGATAGGTGGCTGAGCCTAGGTGGCTCAGTCATTAAGCATCTGACTCTCGATTTTGGCTCAGGTCATGATCTCACTTTGTGAGATTGAGTCCCACATTAGGCTCTGTGCTGACAGCAAGGAGACTGGGTGGGATTCTCCCCCCCACCCCCGTATCTGGCCCTTCCCCCACTCACACATGCTGAGTCTCTCTCAAAATAAATAAACATTAAAATTTTCCATCAATAAATTATAATACTAAAAAATGTTTGTATACAGAAGAAGGCCAGATTTGGGGGCAGGTGGTGAGTGAAAGGAATTAAAAATAGGGAACAAACAGAAAATAAGTAAGTGGTGGACTTAAATCCAAACAGTAATTTCATTAAACGTGAATAGTTGAGCATCCGACTCTTGGTTTTGGTTTAGGTTATGATCTCACTGTTTATGAGATTGTGAGCCCTACATCTAGCTCTGTGCTGACAGTGCAGAGCCTACTCAGAATTCTCTGTCTCTGTTCTCTTTCTGTCTCTCTCAAAATAAACAAACTTAAAAAAAATGGCAAAGTCCCAAACATTTCTTCAACAACAACAAAAAAGTGACTAGTGTAAACACACCAATTGAAAGATTGTCAGAGTGGATTTAAAAAATATATATAACCAAACTGTATGGTGTCTTCATGAAAGTTATTTCGTATATAAGGATACAAGTAAATTAAAAGGAAGATAAGACATACTGTGTGATTATTAATCAGAAAGAACAAAGATGAGGTGTCAGTATTACTGTCAGACAAAGCCTTCAGAGCAGAGAGGAGTATGTACATCATGAAAAGAGGATCCATTCACCAAGAAGACCTAAGAGTCCTTAAATGTATATATTCCTAACAGTAGAGCTGCAATATATATGAAGCAAAACCTGGGAGAACTGACAGAAGAAATGGACACAGTTACAATGGGAAACTTCAGTATTCTGTCTCAATAACTGATAGAACCATCAGGCAGTCGACAAGAATATAGAAAAACTCAACAACATCATCAACCAACTAGGCTCAAATAGATGTTTAACACTGCCCAGCAGCAGAGAATACATGTTCAAGTGCCCACAGGATATCTATCAAAATAGACTGTATCCCGAGTCATAAAACAAATCTCAACAAATTTAAAAGAATTGAAGTCAGAGGCACCTGGGTGGCTCAGTAGGTTAAGTGTCTGACTTCACCTCAGGTCATAATCTTGTGATTTGTGGGTTCGAGCCCTGTGTCAGGCTCCCTGCTGTCAGTACACAGCTCACTTCTCTGTCCCCTCACTCTGCCTCTACCCCACTCTCACACGTGCACACTCACGCTCACTTTCTCTCTCAAAAAAATAAATGATTTTTAAAAAACGTGAAGTGTGTTCTATGATTACAAAGGAATCAAACTAGATAGAAATCAATAGCAAAAATAACCAGAAAGTCTTCAAATTTTTGGAAAGTAAACACTTTTCTGGATATTGAATAATTTCAAGAGAAATTTTAAAAATAAAAATAAAATAAAAACTAAATAAAAATGAATGTACAACACATCAGTATTTGTGGAATGTAGCTTAAAGTAGAGCTGAAAGAGAACCTTTTTTTCCCTTTAAGTTTATTTATTAGAAAGCGCCAGCAGGGAAGAGTCAAAGAGAGAGAATCCTAAGCAGGCTCCACACTGTGAGTGCAGATTCGGACGTGAGGCTTGAACCCATGACCTGAGTTGAAGTTGGACACTTAACCAACCTAGCCCCCTAGGAACCCTCTGAAAGAGAAATTTGTAGCATTACTTTAGAAAAGAATAAAGTCTTAAATCAGTAGGCTTCTACCTCTCGAAACTACACAAAGAAGAGCAAAATAAGTATAAAACAAACAGCAGGAGACATAGTCAAAGTCCACAAATTTGAAAACACAGAACGATAGAGAAAAATCCATGAGATAACAAGCATGTTCTTTGAAAAAAATAAAATTAATCTCTTAGCAACCCTGAAGAAAAAAGACATAAATTACTAATATCAGGAATGAAACAGGGTATCAACTGTAGACCGTGCAGACGTCAAAAAAATAGAGAAAACCAGTAAACAACTTTATGCATATAAACTTGACAATTTAGATGAAATTGGTTAATTCCTCAAAAAGTACAAACTACCATAATGTACCCAACATGAAGTAGATAATTTGTATAGACATAACAGCTCTTAAGGAAATTAAATTAATGACTTGAAAATTCTTGTAGAAGAACTCTCCAGGCCCAGATTGTTTCACTGGAAAAGTCTACCAAATGTTTTAAAAAGAATTGAGGCGCCTAGGTGGCTCAGTCAGTTAAGCATCTGACAATGGCTCAGGTCATGATCACAGCATTCATGAGTTCTAGCCCCACATCAGGCTCTGTGCTGTCAGCTCAGAGCCTGGAGCCTGCTTCAGATTCTGGTTCTCCCTTTCTCCTGCCCTTTCCCCTCTCGATTTCTGTCTGTCTCTCTTTCTCAAAAATAAAATATTTTTTAAAAAAATTTCTTTTTAAACTAACATCAGGGGTGCCTGGCTGGCTCGGTTGGTTTAATGTCCGACTCTTGATTTTGGTTCAGGTCATGATCCCAGGATTGTGGGATCAAAGCCCCACATTGGGCTCTACACTAAGCATGGAGACTGCTTAAAGTTCTCCCCCTCTACCCTTCCCCCATTTGCATGTGCATGCGTGTGCTCTCTCTCTAATTAAAAAAAAAAAAAAATTCTATACCATCTCTTCTAGGAAATGCAAGAGAACACTTTGTTCTTCATTAATTTGTTACTTATCCTGATGCAAAGATAGTAGAAAAATGGAAAACTACAGGCTGAAGTCCCTCATGAATATGGTTGCAAAAGTTGCAGAAGATGTTAATAAAATATTAGCAAGTATAATTAATTATAAAAGATTTATACATCATGAACAAGTGGCAGTTATTCCAGGGATACAAGGCTTGCTCAGTATTCAAAAATCAGTCAGTACAACCTGCCATATTAACAGGCTGAAGAAGTAAAATCACATGGTATCGGTTGTTACAGAAAAGCATTTCACAAGTTTCAATACCTGTTCATGTTCCATATAAATAGGAATGCAGGATAACTCCTCAACATGATTAAAAAAATATTTAAAAATCTAACATCATATTCAAAGGTAAGACTTTTCTGCCTGTGATCGTGAACAAGGCAAGAATGTCATCTATGGCCACTGTTCACAACAGTGTTGGGAGTTACAGCTCGTTTAAATAAGGCAGGAAAATAAAAGGCATAAAAGATATTTGTAGGTGAGATAATTGTCTGCATAGAAAATCCCAAGGAGTCTATAAGAAAAAAATCCTGGAACTAGAAATAAGGTGAGCAAGGTTCCAGGATACATGATCAAAATCAGTTTATTTCTGTTTATTAGCAGTGAACACATAGAAATAAAAATTAAAATAATAGAGTGCCCTGTTCAGTCACTTAAAAAATGGAATATTTGCGTGTACAAGGTTTGTATGTTTAAAACTAAAACACTGATGAAAGAAAGCAAAGATCTAGAGAAACAGAATTTGTTGTTGCAGAAGACTCAGTCTTCTGTTCAATTCAGTGCGCAAGTTCAACACAATTGCGAATTCGTTGCTAAACAAAATTATTCTAAAATTTATATGGAAAGGCAAAGGAACTAGAATGGCTAAGAGCAATTTTTAAAAAAATAAAAGCAATTAATATTACCATAAGACTTGTAATTACAGTAATTAAGGCTGTGTGGCCTTAAGACAGTAATTAAGACTGTTGTTCATTGGTGAAGGGCTAGATACCTAAGTCAATGGACCAAACAGGGAAACCAGAAATAGCCTCACACAAGTATGACTAACTGATTTTTGACACCTGCAAAAGGAATTAAATAGAGAAAAGACAGTCTCCAAGAAGCAGTGTTAGAACAATTAGATAGCCATAAGCAAAAACATGAGCCTCAGCCTGAATCTCACATCTTATATAAAGACCAACTCAAAATAGGTTGAATATTTAGACATAAAACTTTTGGAAGATATCGTGGGAGAAATCTCTGGTTCTTGGGGCTTGGTAAAGAAAAAACCCAATAAACCGGACTTCCTTAAAATTAAAAACTTCTGTCACAAAAGACAAGGATGAAAAATCCCTTTTAGATTAGGACAAAATATTTGTAAGCCACATACCTAAGAATGGATCAAGAACTCCCAACACTGAACAGTAAAACCCAAACAACCCAGTTAGAACATGGACCAGAGAATTGGGCAGGTCACCAAAGGAATATAGATGGCAAATCGCACATGCAGAAGATGTTCAACCTCACTTGCTGTTAGGGAAATGTAAACTAAGACCATGAGCAGATACACTTCATTCTTTTTTTTCCTTTTGGCACCGGGGGTTCGGGGGGGGGCGGGGGAGGGGGGCACTGATGAGACAGAAAGAGAATCCTAAGCAGGCTCTGAGCTGTCAGCGTGGAGCCCAGTATGGAGCTCAGTCTCACGAACCACGAGATCTTGACCTGCGCTGAAATCAAGAGTCTGACGCTTAACCAACCAAATCACCCATGTGTCCTACACCACACTCTTTAACAGCTCCATTAAAAAATAGTAGCAATATCAAGTGCTGGCAGGGATGAGGAAAAACTGGATCTTCTGGATCACATCCACTGCAGGTGGGAATGTAAAGTGGTACAGCTATTCTGGAACACCATTTGGCTGTTCCTTTAAATCTAAACATGAATTTACCATACAGCCCACGTTGCACTGTTGGGTTTATCCCAGAGAAATGAAAAGTCCACCTGAAAACCTGTACATAATTGTTCGTAGGTTCGTTTGTAATAGCCCCAAATAGGAACAACCGAAGTGGCATTCAGTAGATAGGTGATTAAAAAATTTTTTTTTATTTTGTTTTTAATGTTTTTATTTACTATTGAGACAGAAACAGCATGAGTGGGGGAGGGGCAGAGAGAGGAAGACACAGAATCTGAAGCCAGCTCTAGACTTTGAACTGTCAGATTTAACTTAATTAAAATGTAATTTTAAAAATGTTAAAATATACATATATAGTTTGTCCATACCGTGGAATAGTACTCAGCAATAAAAAGGAATGAACTGTTGATAAACTCAACACCTTGGATGGGTTTCAAGAGCATCATGTTGAGTGAAAAAGGTCAATCTCAAAAGGCACAAACTGTATAGTCCTATTTATAAAATTCTTGAAGTCACAACATTCTTAGAGACAAAAACAGTGGTTGTCAGCATCTTAGGGATGGTGTGGGTGGAAGTAGGGGTAAATATGACTATAAAGGGTCACATGAAGGTAATCTTCGTGGTGATGGAATAATTCTGTATCTTGATTGAAGTGATATTTTCTGAAGTCTATACATGTGATAAAATGGTATAGAACTGTATACACACCATATCAGTATGAGTGCCCTGCTTTGATACTGTGCTGTAATTAGGTAAGATGTAGGTGGTGATTGGAGAAAACTGGATGAAGAGTACACAGAATTTTCTCCTATCTTTGCAGCTTCCTGGAAGCCAATAATTATTTCAAATTAAAATATTAAAAACCTCAAAGCACAACCTATATGCAGCATAAGTTCAAATGGTAGCAAAACGTCCATTAGGAGGGTTCAGGGATGCGGACTTCAATATTTAGCGCCCTGCTTTTGCATCCAGGAAGGAAGGATGTTTGGTTACTATGTTTTGCGTGTTAACACAATTACAGTGTTAACCAAAATAGCAAACTGCTCTCTACCCAGCACCAGTTATCTCCATTCTTTACCGCCAAGTCCACAGACATTCCTGTTTACATACAGGGTATAAGGAAGCAAAGGTCCAATGACTGAACATTATACTGCTTAGGTCAGACTTCTTCTCTGTGGCATTTTGCTCATGTATCTGGAGTTTTATCTATTCATTAGGGATATTATAGTTCTTTTTTTTTTTAATGTTTGTTTATTTTTAAGAGAAAGCAAGAGACAAGAGAACGAGCTGGGGAGGGGCAGAGAGAGAAAGGGAGACCCAGAATCCAAAGCAGGCTCCAGGCTCTGAGCTGTCAGCACAGAGCCCAACGACATGGGGTTTGAACTCCCCAATCACAAGATCATGACCTGAGCCAAAGTCTGAAGCTTAACCGATTGAACCACCCAGGTGCCCCTGGGATGTTGTAAACAACATCTAAATGTGTAAACATGGAAGGTGTATCCATTTGTATATAATTCTAACTGTAGCCCAGTGGCCACTAGAATAACAAATGTGCAGTAGATGCATGTTGGCAAAGCTTCATTGTCCCCGGTGCTGGGCAGGCTGAGCTTTTCAATAGCACCATTTGGGGTAATGCTACTCTTATGGGTCAGGTATTGCCAGGCTCATTTCTTACAAATGTTTTTTCAGAAATATTTCACTGATAATTAAAGAGTTGTTATTAATTAGTAAGCACTAACTAGATGCAAGACAGTATTGTCAGAATTTTATTATCTGATGAGAATTCCTGAAAACATCTGGTATTGCACTGCCCTCTCTTTTACAGTTGAGGACATGGGATAAAGGGGAGGTATAACTAGACAAGGCCCCCCGTCACATGGCTGGGTTCGAGCCCAGGAACGGACTTAACAGGTATATCCCACCATTCCTGTGCGTGTGCGTACAAGTTTGCTTCGTTCACACTTAGGCTCCAGTAGCAACCTAGTTGCTGGAGAACCCAGGCCCTTTCTGACCTCATTGAGGACTTGTTTGATAGCCACTTTACCAGAGACTGGAAGAACTCCATTTTCTGTCTGAGAGTGGCAGTACTTTCCCGCATTCTCTGGTTTTTTATTTTTAAAGAGCTAAACAGTTTGGCCTTTCTGTTTTAAAGAAAAAGAAAGGCATAAAATTATATAGGGTATGCATTGTTCCAGCTAGCTGGAAAATACTGTTTTTTTTTTTTATTTTTAATGCCTTCAAAAAAAATCACTTTGTTTTATCTGGAAACTAAGGGCAGTAGTAGCAAAGCAAAAGTCAAGGTTTGTTGAGTAAATTGTTGGACTTGATTTCCATATCTCTTAATTATGTCTTAGTACCAATAAATACCAAGTAGCAAGCAAAAATGTTAGTTGCTTATAGATGTAAATAAGTTGGCTTGTCATTTTCCACTCTTCAGCTAGGCAGACCCCAAAGATCACATTGCAATACATTATTGAAAATGTTACAGATACCTGCCTTTTACATTTAACAGGCAAAGTTTTCAAGTCCAATGAAAATGACTAAGCAACTTATATCTGTTAATCTTAAATCTTTTTTTAGAACATGGCATTTTTCCCTACGTTGTTACCATGTTTTATGTTTTTGATTTTTGTACAGCTTGACATTTGTAATTACATGTATAACATGATATATGCTATAAAGACCTTTTGTAAATGGATCTCCTTTCTTATCTTCTGTTTACAGGAATATATTAAAGGAATCTGTGAACCTGAACTAGAAGAAAGAGAATGTTATCCCAAAGCCATGCACTGCATTTTTGTTGGGGCACAGAGTCTGTTTCTGAAGAGCTTGATTCAGGACACGTGTGCCGATCTCTGCATTCTGGACATTGGTCTGCTTGGCATCAGAGGAAGTGCCGAAGCTGTGGTCATGGCTAGGAGTCACATTCAGCAGTTTGTAAAGCTCTTTGAGAATAATGAGAACCTACCCAACAGTCAGAAAGAATCCGAGATAAAGAGGGAATTTAAACAATTTGTTGAAGCTCATGCCGACAATTACACGATGGACTTGTTAATTTTGCCCACCTCCTTGAAAAAAGAGCTTTTGACACTCACACAAGGTGAGGAGAACTTATTTGAAACAGCAGCTGATGATGTTACTGAAATTGGAGATGCTCAACGAACAGAGTTTACACAGAATGCTGCCACAGGGCTGAATATTTCCAGAGATGAAATTGTTTTGCAGGAAGATGCAAGAAATAAGGCTGGCACTCCTGTTTCTGAGCTTACAAAACAAATGGACGCGGTCTTTTCTAGTTCACAAGATGTACTTTTTGTTCCAATAAATGGGCTAACCCCAGATGAAGAGGCTCTTTCCAAAGACAGAATTTGTCACAAAAGGAGATTTTCTGATTCTGAAGAAAGGCATACAAAGAAACAGTTTTCTTTGGAAAATGTTCAAGAGGGGGAGCTTTTACAAGATGGTAAGACGTTAGCTGGAAGTGTGATCATTGACCTCTCCGATTCTTCTGCTGATCCCGAAAATTTAAGTCCCGATGTAAAGGAGACCACTGAGGAAATGGAATACAATATTCTTGTAAACTTTTTTAAAACCATGGGCTATTCCCAAGAAATTGTTGAAAAGGTCATTAGGGAGTATGGGCCATCTACTGAACCATTATTGCTCTTAGAAGAAATTGAAAAAGAAAATAAAAGATTTCAAGAAGACAGAGAATTTTCACCTGGTACTGTGTATCCAGAGACCAGCAGAACCAAAAATAAAGGTGTTTGTTCCAGCATAAGTGAGCCTACAACTGATTCCACTCCAAAGAAAACACAAACTCACACGCAGCAAAATATGGTAGAAAAATTTTCTCAGTTACCATTCAAAGAATCAAAACCATGTACCTCAAATTGCAAAATTAATACTTTCAGAACAGTGCCAATAGAACAGAAACAAGAAATCTGGAGTTCAAGCCAGAATTATATTTGTAACATGGACCTTGAAACTGATGGCCTTTCACCCTCTGTTGTCCCTTCAAGTCCCAAAGAAGTTGTCAGTTTTGTTTCCAGAGGCGCTTCAAGTCACCAGCCCAGAATTCCAGTCTTTCCTGAAAATGGTTTGCAGCAGCAAGCAGAGCCCTTGCTTCCAAGTAATGTGAAGTCCGCCTGTGAAAACCGTTCTGGGTGTTGCAGCTCTCCACAGCCTAAGCCAAATTGCCCGCCCCTTTCTCCACCGATGCCACTGCCCCAGCTCTTACCTTCAGTTGCCGACGCAAGGTTGGCGGGACCATCTGATCATATTGATTCCTCAGTTACGGGCGTTCAAAGGTTTCGAGATACTCTGAAAGTACCCTACAAGCTCGAATTAAAAAATGAGCCAGGGAGAACAGATTTGAAGCACATTGTTATAGATGGGAGCAATGTCGCAATTACGTAAGTCCACTCCCTGCAAGTCCTGTTCCAGTTGTAAATAGGGCCCTGCTCAGTGTCTCACAATTACGTGCAATTACAGGAACTGCCCTGTACATCTTTCTGGTTGATCTGTAGGCTTAACCTGGGGGGGAAGAACACAAAAACAAACCCATGGAACTGCTGTTTGGAAGGCTGTGTTACTCCATCTTCTGGAGTTGGGAACTTTGCTTTCCCCTGCTGAACCTATATTTCCGAGGGCAAGAGTTAGAAAACTTGTCTTTGCACTTCACGTTGCCTACAGTGGTATAGAGACTTGTAAATCATTAAGTGTCTTTTTTTTTCTCTCTCTCTTTTAATCATTAGGTTCTTAACACCATGAGTACCATTCGTTTCTAAATACAAGGATGAAGCTTAAAGCCAAAAAGATTTTTCTGTCTTTTTGTGCTACAGTATGGTAGGGCTCTAGCCAACAGTGAAGAGATAATGGATGTGATGGACTTTGTTGTTATTTGTTGATAGAGTGATGGTGATTTCCTCAGGAAATTGATTAGTTTGAGCTTCTTTTTGGTCTTCCGTTCTTTTAAAAGCTTGTATATTTGTTTTTAGTAAAAGGAGTTAAATGATCATTTCTATTTCACCTGTCTTGGAATCCTCTGCAGAGGATGTCTGTGTGTCTGGTAGTCTCTGCCCCACTGTGCACCTGCTGCTTGACCTCGCGCAGGTTCCTGCCTGCTGAGTGTCACTTACTGCAGTCTGTTGCCTTTTGCCCTGCTCTAAAGGTCATCTCTATCATGCCATTTCAACAACGGCTAGGTAAAGACTCTCCAGTTTTCAAAGTCAGTCACTCCATTGATTTTGAAGAAGTACGCAAGGTTTGGCACTCCAGGTGGCTGTCATTCATGAAAAGAGGCACCTGGACTGGGATGAAAATGTTGAAATACTCTTCTGAATTTTGGCAAATGTGTGTGTGGCCTCTTTCCTAGGACTTCTATAAGTGTTATATATTTTGTTTTGTTGATTTTTTATTAGAATTTTCAAACAAATACAGAAAAAGGTAATAGAATGATTCTCTTTTTGGGTTTGTTTGGGATTCCCACATGCCCATCCCCCACCTTCAGTAGTTCTCAGCTCTTGGCCAGGCTCCCTTTGTCTGCACCTCCACCTACTACCTTTCACCCATGTAATTTTGAAGTAAATGTCAGATGTATCACTTTATCCATAAATAACTTTAATATGTTTTTTTAATAAGGATTCTTTTTATTTTTTGAAAGAATTGTTGATGCTGTATTTTGCTGTGAAAAGAAAGAGAAGAGAAAGAAAAATCCCAGCATTTCCCATGTTAAAGTTTGAAGATGGGCTGGAAAAATACGTAATATATTTGTCTTCATTTCTAAATAATACTGTTTGTTGTTACTTAACTTTGATTTTTGGCAGTTCTTTCGGGGAAACCCAGCAAATGGCCCAGAGCTGCATAGCATTATCTAAGTAAAAATGTAAAGTGCAATTTCAGTCATCCACAGTCCAAGCCCAGTACCAGTTCCTCATCGTGACGATTTCTTGAGCCAAATTATGATATGAAATTTAGGTCATGATTGTGAATAATAATCCTTTTTCATTTTTTTTAAGTTTTTATTTCTTTTTGACAGAGAGAGAGAGAGAGAGCGAGCAAGTGTGGGCTGGGGAAGGGCAGAGAGAGAGGGAGACACAGAATCTGAAACAGGCTCTAGGCTGTGAGCTGTCAGCACAGAACCTGACGCTGGGCTCAATCTCACAAACTGAGATCATGACCTGGGCTGAAGTCGAACACTTAACCAACTAAGCCACCCTGGTGCCCCCCTTTTTCATTTTTTTAAGAGTGATTTCCCAGGTTGGTGTTCAAAGACTTACAAACTGCAAATTAATGTAGAATGAGCAGTGATAATGACATTATTTACAAACCTTTTTGGAGTAGTAACTAGTGTATTTCTCAGAGGGGTCACTGTTGGAATTGTGTGTAGTCAGTGACTGGATGTTTTACATATCTCGTCTCTCCTGCTCGGCCCATAGTACCGCCCCCCACCCCCGCCATTGTGACACCCCAAAACACGGCCACGTATTTCCTAACACCCTTGGGTAGGTACAGTGCCATCTCCTGAAAACCACTGACTTAGTGCACGAAGGGAAACCACGAGTAGACTTTCATTAATTTTTCTTTTGAGAGCTAATTATTTGGGGAGGATTCTAACTTTCTTTGAATTCATGTCCCAGTTTAAAAGCAGCATTTTTGTTAGGATGTATTATTTTAAAAAGTCAGACTTAATTTGATAAAATTGATCTGGAAATATTAGAAACTAAAATTAACTCTTATTCTGGGGGTAGACTGCTTAATGTGTACAGGGTTTTATTTTGGAGTAATGGAAATCTTTTAGACAAGATATAGGTAATTGTACAACATTGTGAATGTACTAATCGCTACTGCATTGTTCACTTTAAAATTACTATTTTGTGTTATGTGAATTTCAACTGAAGTTTTTCTAAAAGTTGGGGGAAAATTAACCCTTGTTTGAAATCAGTTGCTTCAGCATTAAATGTGAATTACAGATTATACATTCCATGAAGGGTATCATATCTTTTAAAACATAATATTCACAACAATTTTGCGAGGTCAAAATGATCTATACTTAATATAACATGAAATGGTTTAAAAATCTTGTCCAAGACTATGCTGGAGATGTGGGCCCGTAGGCTCCCAGAGCCATCGTATACCCTGTCTTCTCCCATCTAAAGTGAAGTTGGAATTTTCAGACCTTGGTAACACAGGATACTTAAGTCTTGAGTTGCTTAAGCACTGCTGACTAAACCTCACTCATTTGACCCACCTACTTGGGGAAGTAGTTAAAAAAGCGATTTGAACCCTTAAACAATAGCATTTGTTGGTTGGATCCCCACTCTGAAACCGCTTGGGCCTAGCCATCCCTGGGTTTCTGCAAAGCCTTTCTAAGTCTATCCAGCGTGCTGTCTGCAGTTCGTACGCTCTGAGAAATTCCAAATACCGACTTCATGCTGTTAATTATGCGTATCTCTACTTGGTTTTTCCCCTTTGTCACAATGAGTGAGTCAAACGTGATGAGTAAATGGAAATTGTTTGCGGTGCAGGGCTAGACATCACAGTGGTGGCCAGATAACACCAGGGCTCAGTCAGTCTGAAACTTTAGCATTAGGACACCTGACTTACTTGGTAGATCATTTTCCATGTAGATGAAGTTTGCCCCTTCACTTGCCAGAGGTATATATTTTAAGTATTTTTTTCATGTGATAGTCTATATCAGGGTCTTGTGGGTATTTTTATTAAGTGGAAACTATAGAAGGAAATCACGCTTTCCAGGGTAGCTCCAAAAGGGTTTTTTTTTTGGTTTTGTTTTGATTTGTTATTTTTACTATTTCCCCCACACTGCTGGGTCTGGTTTCATCACTGCAGTGAGTTTTTACCAGGTGTCTGTCACCCATGTCCTCTGCTTGAGACACTCTTCCTTCCAGTTTACTGCCTCCTATAGTAGGGAAGACAACTAGATGATGTGACTTGTTTCCAATTACAAGGAACAGGAGTTTACATCTCCCTGAAGAGCCCGCACACCTGGCCTCTCGGCCCTAATATTTGTTCATTCTGCATTTGGGGCTGGGAGTCCCAGAGCCTTGGCCTTCTCAGAAGTAGAGAAGGAGTTCTGGTATATACACGCTTTGTCTCTGAGTCAAAATAGACAGTTGGTCTGGGACTCCATGTCAGCAGGCTCCTGTGGCTTGACGGCAGGGAGGTGAGGAGACGCGGTGTCTGTGCCTGGCTGAGGCTGTGGAAGTTGAAGTGAGAAGCATTAGGGGCCTTCCATGTTATTTTGAGGAAACTAATTTTGCCCCACTTAATTTTCTTCTGTAGTTCTATTTTCTGGCTGAATCTGTTTTCCTAAAACTGGTCCAGAAATTTTTCAGGGTGTCCAAAGCAATTTGGTCTGATCACTGAAGACAACACTTTGAAAATTACTATAGAGCTCATGTTTCTGGAAACTCCATTTCTTCCCCCTCTAAGCTTGGGCGCGCTGCTGGGCCACAGCCTTTCATCTGCTTGCATGTCCTTTCGTTTCCTTAGTGACCCGGTGGAATGGAACTGGGGTCCACCTGCTTTTTACTGTTACCATCAAAAGAAGTTTTTGAAGAAGAGAAAAAATTAGCATGTTTGTATCTGATGAATAAGCCGAACTTTACAAGGTTTTTTGTTTTTTTTTTTTAATTTAGTTTTTTTTGGCTTTTTTAAAACATTTTAATGTTTTTTATTTATTTCTGAGAGACAGAGGCAGCGTGAGCAGGGGAGGGTCAGAGAGAGAGGGAGGTACAGAATCCAAAGCAGGCTCCAGGCTCTGAGCTGTCAGCACAGTCTGATGCGGGGCTTGAACCCACGAACTGTGAGATCATGACCTAAGCCGAAGCCAGGCGCTTAACTGAGCCATCCAGGCGCCCCTTTTTTAAATTTAGTTTTGAAGAGAGAGAGAGAGAGACAGAACAAGAGCAGGGTAGGGGCAGAGAGAGAGAGATACACACAGAATTGGAAGCAGACTCCAGGCTCAGAGCTGTGAGCACAGAGCCTGACAGAGGGCTCAAACTCACAAACCATGAGATCATGACCTGAGCCGAAGTCGGACACTTAACCGACCGAGCCACCCAGGCACCCCTACAAGTTTTGTTTTAATGCATTTGTCTAGAGGATTGTTCTTTTCAGGACTTAACATACATATCCCTAGGTTTTTCTAAGAACCAGTAGGCTGTGTTGTATTTTGGATTTTCATGTTCAGGCTGTGGTTGACATTAACTCTAGACCTGTTCTTGTTGTTAAGCAATTAGAATGATTTTTTCTTTTGTTTTTCTTTTCTTTTTGTCATGCATAATTTGTTATTCATTTTTGGGCTTTGAATGTTTGTTTTTTAATATTAAAAAAAATTTTTTTTAATTTATATCCAAGTTAGCATATAGTGCAATAATGATTTCAGGAGTAGAATCCAGTGATTCATCCCCTAAATATAACACTCATTGCCCATCCCAGCAAGTGTCCTCCTAATGCCCCTTGCCCATTTAGCCCATCCTCTCACCCTTAACCCTTCCACCAACCTTCCGTTCTCTGTATTTAAGAGTCTCTTGTGTTTTGTCTCCCTCAAATGATTTTTAAAGATTTTATTTAAAGATCACATCTATAAAAATTGCCTCCAGTCTTCAGTAATAGATGTCCTGTTGCTACATTCTTGCCATATTTTGAATCCTTTTAGATAAACTACTACTGAATTATTTAATCAAGAATGGGTTTGTTTACTTATGTTTTCCTGGGTAAAGCTGATGTCCCTGTAGTCTATTATTTATGGTTCCCTGAGAAAAGAATGGGTTTTAGCCTCTAAAAGGAGGAGTTTCTCAGCTGTCTAGCCTATTCCTGCTTCGTGAGAATGTAGATTGAGCTGGAGACAGTACCACTGTGGAGGGGCGGGGGGGGGGGGGGGGGGGGGAATGGCCCAGGAGTACGGAAGCCTGAGTAGTCCCAGCACACTCACCCTGCGGCGGCGCAGCCTGGGGAAGTTGCTCTGTCTCAAGGGTTTCATTCTTTTTCTCTAACAAGAATCTAACTCTGTCCATCTCCTAAGTCCTGTCATTCGGTGCACAGTACAGGAAAGCAGTTCAGGAAAGAAGAGGGATGATTGAACGCCTGTCTCTAGAGATGGCTTCCTAGAAGAAGAGGGTCTGAATTGAGCCCTGAGGGCATTGGAGGAAAGGAAAGGGCAAAGGTCAAAGAGATGGTCTATAAAGAAAGCAGCCAAAAAAACCCTCAAAAACACAAAAAACAAAACACCTCACTGCCCAGGAAGAGGGCAAGCTTACCCAGCCAGAAACAGTTGTGGTGACGCATGATGTGGCTAGATCCCTTCTGACCTGTCAGGTATAGAGGGGCCTTGAAGCCGTGCTCTGGGTTTGTCTCGGGGGGATAGTGCCACTGAAGGTGCTGGGCGGGACCAGACACCTCGCGGCTGCATTTCAGCACCCATCTAAGTGCAGTTTGAGGAGGGGCTGGACACCTTGTGGTGTCAGGAGGACACACTGAGGTGGCAGGACTTTTATGTGGAGGATTTATCCACCAAGTGGTTTTAACAGGGAGACACTAGACGTGAAGAGAAGACAGGGCTGAAGATGCAGGATTTCCTGTCACTGCAACATAAGTGTCCATCAAGATCATAAACATAGGTTACGCTCCTTTCATAAACTGCAACTTCACAGTTGGGAGTTTTGACTTTTTCCTTTCTAATATTCGTGGTTAGACAAATGGATTACCATCTACAAAATTTCAGACTTTAAAATACACTTTTTACTTAGCTGCTGCAGATTACAATCAAATATTTTTCCTGGTGGCTTTTGAAACTTGTTACCACATTTTTGGGTGGAGTCGCTTTTTAATCCACTATACCTAGGGTTGCGCCCTCTGGGCCAAATCTGGCTACCACCTGTTTTTTGCAAATAGGGACCACAGCCACCCTCATTCGTTTACAGTTGGCAGAGTTGAGTGGTTCGGCAGAGACCATACGGCCTACAAAGCCTCTCTGGCCCTTCACAGAAAACTGTATACTGACTCCTGTTCTGTACAGTTCCTTGTTTGTTTGCGTCCACTCCCCGCACTTTCTGCTTCCTTCAACAAAATCATCTGCCATGGCCCCTAGTTAGTCTCACTAGAATCATGCCCCTCAGCTTATTTCCTAGAAGCTGCAGCTGAGTAGCTTCCATGATTCCCTAGAAAGGGTATGGAGCCCCAGCGCCAGAGGTACCCTCAGCCTTTGGAAGTTGTTAGGACCATGTCCTGAAAGAGCCATCACATCTACTTTTGCTTTAGCAACAACTTTCTTTCTTTCTTTCTTTTTTTTATTACTGAGAGACAGAGAGCATGAGCATGGGAGGGGCAGAGGGAGGGGGAGACACAATCTGAAGGAGGCTCCAGGCTCTGAGCTGTCAGCACAGAACCCGATGCAGGGCTTGAGCTCACAAACTGCAAGATCATGACCTGAGCTAAAGTCGGGTGCTTAACCAACTGAGCCACCCAGGCATCTCTAGTAACAAGTTCCTTAATAAAATTCATAGAATATTCTTAGAGGCCAGTGACCAGGCAGGGTTCTCTAGAATGTGGTCTTTATCTAAAAATAATGATAAAATAAAAAGTAAAAAGTGCAATGAATAAGTACTACCATGAAGCTCAAACTGCCTTCTATCCCAATAGCATGTTCAACTAAATGAACTAAACAAAAAGAAGAAAACTCGTTAAGCTGTTAAGAATCACATCTCGTGTAATAGGTTTGTGTTGGCTTTGCAAAGTCACAGACTATGGAACTTAATGCCAAAAAATGTAAAAGGGAATGTAAAATGTAAAGGGAATTTCATTGCCAGTGTTTCTGTTGTATATGGTTTACCTTTTCACATTTTCACGGTGAAACTTCACATACATTAAGCTGAAATAAATTTTGTTTTCTTATAGCCACGGTCTGAAAAAGTTCTTTTCTTGTCGTGGAATTGCAATTGCGGTCGAGTATTTTTGGAAGCTTGGCAACAGAAACATCACTGTGTTTGTCCCCCAGTGGAGAACAAGGCGTGATCCTAATGTCACAGGTGAGGCGAACTGATCCTTCCAGGTTTCTCCTTTTCTAGGCGTTGAATAAGTTTGCTTGTGATGGCAGCACATACTACGTAGAGCATAGCCGTGTGCTGCAGTGGCGGCAGCTTTCTAGCAAAATTACAAATCTGTTGGGCCCAGTAAAACATCAGTTGAAGAGAGTGTTACATCATAAGAAGTGCTTGGGGGAAGGATGGAAAGTTACCATAGCTGTTTACATGGAAAGTTATATTAGAGTTCATTACACACCACAGAAATTTTCCTGACTTTCTAAGAAGTAGCTTCAATATGTCTTTCCATTAGTCTGGGCTTTTGCCTCATTAAATAGTCTTTTCTAAAATGATCACTTGATAAATTTGGAAGCCCTCAAATAGAGTTTTTTTTGAACAGTCTGTTTTTCGTAGCTTAATATAAATTATGTCTGTTAATTGTGTGATGCTGCGTGACTGACTGCAGGCCCCACACAGAAGGTTTGAACTTACCGTGAATCGTGCAGTATTCTAGAGAAACCTGTGGCTGTTTGTTTCTTAGTTCATGACAGGGGGAGTGGTGGCATGGTGCCAGGCAGCTTAGCACACCGGCGGGCGTGCCTGGACATAAGAGGTGAATGGGGAGGAGGTAGGGGGAACAGAGCTCACCCAGCATTTAAACAGGAAATGAAACTTAGTCACTGTTGAGGTGGAAATGGTAAGACCACACATTTCTCAAGTATCCCAACTTCCCTCATTTGGAGAGCGTATTTGTCTTAACAGAGAGTGCTTGAGGAATGAGGCAGAGCCACTAATTTTTGCAATAGGAGCCTTGAAAGGGTCTTGCGAGCCCTCCTGTGCTGTGCATTTCTAGGACAAAAAACACGGTGTGTGGGTGTTGCAGTTTAAGCCAGCGGTGAGTATCATCGTAGGGGATGCGGGTGTGGGAATCTCAGACCCCGAGCTCTTGGCTGCTTTTGCCCAGTGACTAATTTTCTGCAATTTGAATTTGTCCCTCTTCTGTGTCGTGACCCACTCCCATGAAGATCAGTAAATGTGCAGATAACTGAGAGGTTGGATAAGACGCCAGCCAAAAAGATATTTTGACAGACTCTCGGAATGGGGATCAGCTAGGCCTTCCTTGGGATAGAGCAGGGCCGTGTGTCCCTGCCTCTGCCTCCAGCCCTGTCCCCTGCCCCGCCCCACCCTGTCATCAGTCTCTCTGTCTTACTGCTTGTGATATGGCTGTGAGGAAGTTCTTGATGGTAGGATTATGGTTTACTCAATTCAAGGAGCCCATGAGTTGAACTTTTTTATATTTAAAAAATAGCTAAGGTCTATATTTACGTTGTATTTGCCTTAGAATGTGTGTTGCTTAATATTTTTTCCCTTCCCAGGGAGTTAGTAAAATTGAATCCTGTTGAGTCAGCAGAGAAAAAGTTTTCCATAACTCTCCAAGTGAAACATTTGAGGGTGCTTTCATTTGTTTAAACATCTGGGAAGATAGCCTTTTTCTGAATGTGTATTCAACTTATTCCATGAACAGAACAGCACTTCTTAACCCAGCTCCAGGAGCTTGGAATATTATCTTTAACTCCTGCCCGGATGGTCTTTGGAGAAAGAATTGCTTCTCATGATGACAGGTACGAAAGGCTGTTTTCCTTACTGAGGTGGGGATGGGGTGGTGAGGAGCCCACCACCTGCTCCATTGGATAGTTCGTGGTGCCCCTGGATCCACACGCATAAAAGACTCACTCGATTAAGGGGTTTGAGGATTTTAGTATTTATGGTCACTAAGGTTATATACTCCTGGGGGTTATTTTGGTTTTGTTTTTTTTTTTGCTTGTTTTTTCTGCTATATGGGTTTAGGAACATTACATAAAATCTGTTAGGTTAGAATGTTTGTTTGTATGTCTCTTAAATAAAACATGACTGAGAATCCATAAGTAAGAACAGACACTGAGTTCTCTTTTTTTGGTACATACTACAAGTAAAGTTTGTCTTGTCGTAGTGTGGTGGCCCCAAGGATGCTTTTCAAACATTATCCGTCTCCTCCTGTTAATTTTGTCCAGTGACTGACTTTGTCACTATCATGCCTGAGCCCTCAGCATTTCTTCCACGTAATAAAAGATGGTCTCAGCTAACCCTAAGTGTGATAGGAGTACATTGCATTTCTTAGGTTGGTGTTAGTGCATTGGAGATAACAGGCTTTAATCTGCACCTTTTACGGGTTTTTTTCTAAAAGCTTTACTGAGCACCAACCAAGTGCAATGCACAGAGGGGGGCTCTTGTGAACATGTGATTCAGACACGTTTTCTGCTCTAAGGAGTTTGTGATCTAAAGACAAGGCACACAAATAAGTAATAGAGGAGAGTTTTGTTGTGGTTGAATAAGAGAAGGTCCTAAATATGACAGTGACATTAAAAACAGTTTTTCAAACTGTCCTCTTGTGAGGTCAGTACTGTCAACTCTATGAGTATCTGGAAATGTAAGTAGTGGCCGCTCGTTTTTTCCACACTTGCATTCACCCCTTTTATTTTATTCTGGCCTGAAGCACTTAGAATGGCCTGGTGGTTTTGCCTCCGTATTCTACCAGAATGGCCCCCCACAGCGAAGACAGTGTTTGGCTTGTAACGCAAACTAGTGAATGATAGTTAGATGGGTGAGAGAGAAAAAGAGGGTCTGGGCAGGGGGAGGGGCACTTGAGATGACAGGAGATGTTCATTCAGGAAACGGTCCAGAGGACCTTCTCGTTGACAGCCCCTTGCCCTTCTCCAGGCTGGGATGAGAGACTAGATCAGATGGAGAGAATCAGAGGTGATATGAAGGAATGGCATGAAAGAAAGCGGAAGGAGAACAGCATGTTGAGGCAGGGTAGGGGTGAAGAAGTAGGGGGAGACTGTGTCCCGCTCCAGCTCCGTTACACTGGGCTCAGACCCTGCATTGCTTGGGTGGAAAGACAGGTGGGCTGCCAGGCTCCTGAAGAACCTGCAGCTCTCTCACACTGCAGCCTCACACCTGCAGAATTTGAAGGCATGTGCAAGAATGCAGACTCAGTAAGCCTTTGCTTGATTTGTATGGTTTTGGGTTTTTAGTGAGCATGGATATATATATATATATAGCATATATCGTAGTACATGCACTCTGAACGAAGCCTTACTCTTGTTAAGACCTCTGGGCAGACATCACCACTTAACATTCATGCCCGCTAGAAATAATTTATAAGATTCATTAATAAATTCAAGATTTTAAGTCCTACTTTCCAAGATGTCCTAAGACATCTGAAACTAATTAGGCTTGTTTTTTAATTCCTTTTAAGTATTCACTATCACTAATAAAAGCATTTGTTTGCACCTTCAATTCTAGTGATTCTCTTAATTTATTGTTGCATTGTCTTCTTTGTCTGCATTGCCTTAAACAAATGTGGTCACCCTAAGAGATAAAATTCACCATTACTATCCTCACAAATCTCATTAAGAGGATTTGACCAGGAATCATCTCCAGCAGTGAAATAGAATTCTCAATACTGGTTTCTTACCTTCCTTATTGCCAGTGCAGCTTCTCATAAGTGGCATTTGAGTGTCCCTATAACTTGAGCTAAACAGAATGGTACTTCTAGACATCTCAAGTCCAAGCAGAAAGTGTGAACCTATGAATTTACTTTTTAAAATGCAAGGCTGACTACCAAGCAGCTAATCCTAGAGCCATAATATTCTAGCCTAGCAACTAAAACTTGAGTTGTGATTTAGTGATTTCATAGGCCTGTCAACTCATTCATTCAGGACTCTAGTCCTCATGCATCATCTGATGACCACTGTCTATTGATAATACAACTTTTCTAAAAAAGTGTGTAAATTGTTGTGATCTTTGTTTGTTTGTTTGTTTTTTTAAGATTTAAGTAATAGCCACACCTGAGATCATGAGTTGCTTCCTCGGGCACGTGGGTGGCTCAGTCAGTTAAGCTTCTGACTCTTTCTTGATTGAGGCTCAGGTCATGATCTTGCAGTTCATGGGATCAATCCCCACTTGGGATTTTCTCTCTCCCTCTCTCTCTCTCTGCCCCTTCCCCACTTGCACTCGCTCTCTTGCTTACTCTCAAAATAAAAAAATAAATAAAATAAAATAAAATAAAAAGAGTTGCATGCTCTTCTGACTGAGCCAGCCAGGCACCCCTGGTTGAGATCATTTAAAAAAAAAAAAAAAGAATAATGTATGAAAATCAAACCTTCATTTATAATCACACTAATAATTTCAGAGGTATTCAGTATTTCAAACTGATCTTCAGCTGACAAGGGCTTAACTTTTCTACTTCCTAGCCATAGTTAAATTTTTTTATTTTCGTATGAAGAGGAAATCCTTTTGTTTTCTTAGAGCATAGCTTCTATTAAGCCAGGAGTACCTGCTTGCCCATTTTAACCTCTTATATTACTATAGGTTTCTGCTACACTTAGCGGACAAAACTGGTGGCATAATTGTAACAAATGATAACTTCAGAGAATTTGTGACTGAGTCAGTCTCTTGGAGAGAAATTATTACAAAAAGGTAATAATATTTTCTTTGTCTTTGGTTAAGTGTTTTTTCTTGTTTATTGTTTGGTTTGGTTTTGTGTCCACCTTGGCCCTACAGAAAACAGTTTAGGGAACCAAAGTATCATTAGACAGTGCTCCCTGTCCAAGACTTTGGCTGGCCCCTCTAGGTAAGTGGGGCTCCCAGTATAAAGCAGCAAAACCGGCAGGTGACAGAATGGGCATGCTGTGGTGGCTGCAGAGTGTCTCTGAGAGATCGGCGTTCCCTGGCGGAGGCAAGAGGCACACGTTCATGGCACGGTTAACTTCTGTTAACGGTATAATGGAGAAGAAATGGCCTCCTAACGTGGCCTTGCCCTGATGCTAACGGAGACTTTGGCAACTCATTTGATTCACCCTTGAAATATGAAGGTTGGTTTTAATGATGGCTGTGATTCCAGTAAGAGAATGAGACCAAAATCTACATACTGATGAGTTTTCACTTCTTGGGAGTGAGAAGAATATTTCTGCTTTTCAATATCTGATGCTTTTCTTGTGCGTTCACCATCATAGTTTAATCATCTGTACTGAAATCATGTGTGAATGTCATCCAGAATAACAAAGTCCAGAGCTGAGCGTTCGCTGATACAACTTTTCTGTTGGTGATGATGTTCTGAATGTGTCCGCCTGCCTTAAGATCAGTGAACACTGGCTTCTGGGACTTCTTGCGAACGACCATCATCTGATCGAGTCCCGTAAAAGCAGTAGTCTGCGATGGTGCCAGGGAGGAGCCCCGGGTACCACAGATCTGAGACAGAAGTCAGCATGCCTCAGGCTGTGTCGTAACTAGTATAGAACAGGTATAATTAGATACTCATTTCCGTTGGGGTCTCATAGTTGCCCCTTGTCTGATACTTGTTATTTTGTTAACTCGTTAGAGGATTTTAGAAGATAATCCTTTGTTATAAATGCCAAGGTATGAGTTAATTACTATATGTATTGTGACCCCTATGTTGTTAAAAAGCTGTTGTTGAGAGCTGAACTCAGAATTGGTCTTTGACCTTCTAGGCACAGTTAACAAGCCATTAATCTCCTAGGACATGTTTCTGCTGGACCTTTGCCCTGGACTCATTGTCAGTATTTATTGGACACTCATCTGTGTGTAAAGGTCTAAATGCAGTCAGGACTCTTGCTGGTACACCAGCCCATTTGCTTTTGAAACTCACAAAACAAGGCAGAAACTGAGGTCCGGACAACAAACACAAGCACTTGGCCTTTTTTCTTTTTTACGTCTTCCTCAGACTTGATAAATCATGCTGATCTGATCTCAGATTTTCTTTGTTCATATATCCGATTGTTTTGGTTTTTTCCTTTTCTTTTTTTTTTTTAGCTTATTTACTTTGAGAGAGAGCAAGTGAGTGGGGGGAGGGGCAGAAAAAGAGGAAGAGAGAAGAGAGAGACCCTGAGCTGTCAGTACAGAACCCAATGTGGGGCTCAGTCCCACAAACTGTAAGATCATGACCTGAGTGGAAATCAAGAGTCAGATGCTTTAACCAACTTAGCCACCCAGGCGTCCTGTATTGTTTTTGTTTTTTTAAGAGGTTATCTTCAGTGGGTTTGCCTATAGACACAACTATTCAAAAGTAAAACCTTTTTGAGCATCTATTATGTCATAAGCAGTCAGTCTTAAATCTTGTTTCAAAGTTAGGAGGAGAAGCTGCTTCCTAAGCCCAGATAAAAAAATCTGAGTCTCGATAAGAAATGTGAGAGCCAACTGATAAAAGTTTATTACTTTACTGTTTTTGTATCCAAAAGAGAAATTCAGATGGTGTAACTTGGATGTGTTTGTTTTTTCCATTAGGCATTTAAGCAGCCCTGTAATTTTATAGGTGATCTTGCTTTGGAATTGGGTGGCCGCTTCTACTTCCTTCTCAGTTCCTGCAGCCGTGAAAGCGTCATGTGTCCTTCAGCTCTGTGATCGTTCTCTCTGTTGTAGATTGCTTCAGTATACCTTCGTCGGGGACATATTTATGGTTCCGGATGACCCTCTGGGAAGAAGCGGACCTCGATTAGAAGACTTTCTTAGGAAAGACGTCTTTCTTAGGTATTTGCTTTTCCACATTGTTTTGTATTTACACACTTGTTTCAGTTCTTTATGCTTTAGTGTAAGTGATGTCTCTGAACGACTAAAGACAACACTTTTAAATTTTTTGTTACCCTTAGATTTAGCGCTGGTGTAATATATTTGAAAGGTAATCAGACACACACCCAAAGACTGTATCTTCATTTGTGGTCCTTTAGTTTTAGCCCTAGGAGAGGTTGGGGAGCCAAACTTTGTATAGGTCTAAAAAGACAAAGCAGCACATGCACCCCAATGTTCATAGCAGCACTTTCAACAATAGCCAAGTCATGGAAAGAGCCTAAAGGTCAGCTGATGAATGGATCAAGAAGATGTGGTTTATATACACAATGGAGTACTACATGGCAATGAGAAAGAACGAAATCTGGCCATTTGTAGCAAAGTGGATGGACCTCGAGGGTGTCATGCTAAGTGAAATAAGTCAGGCAGAGAAGGACAGATACCATATGTTTTCATTCATAAGTGGAAAAGGAGAAACTTAACAGGACCATGGGGGAGGGGAAGGGGGAAAATAGTTGGGGAGAGGGAGGGAGGCAAACCATGAGAGACTCTTGAATACCGAGAACAAACTGAGGGCTGGTGGGCATGGAGGAGGCCACTTGTGGGGATGAGCACTGAGTGTTATATGGAAACCAACTTGACAATAAACTGTAAAAGCAAAAAACTAGAGCAATATTTAAAATTTTAAAAATATAAAAAATAAAAAGGCAAAGCAGACTTTGCTGATGGTCACTTATGAGCAAATGCCTCTTAGGTTCATTATGTATATGTGAATATCCTTTCATATTCACTTGTCAAAGTCATTTACTTTGAATTTGTTATGCTCCTATTAATTTATTTACTATTCAGGAATGACTACCCAGGACCTTTGTCCACTAAATGGAGAACCCAGTATTTCATATTGATCTGAAATTGATTTGATAGTTAAGGTTTTCCTAGTTTTAGTTTCAGTTTTTAAAGATATGTTGCTACCCAGAATTCTTGGGTAATGGACACTGTTAACTAAAGTATCCTATGTTCCTGACAGTATAACCTGGTGAGAGACAGCTGATCTTTTTTATTTATAACCAGATCCTTTGTGCAGTCTAGGTTTAGATTTGGGGTAGTTCACACAGAGGTATCTTCTACAGAGGAGACCAGTGCAATTTCAGCTCACTGGTCTTAGGAATCATTTTTCTTTTGAGCCTTGGTTTTATTACATAGAATGAGGGCTTCGTTCCCAAAGGTTCTGCTTCTCTGCCTACGCTCAGAGAGTGGCAGCCATTTTAACATCTGTTGGGTGTCAGTGCATCTCCACTGGGCGTTTAAGATCTGGCGCCTGTGTGCAAGCATCAAGGCCCGTGGGTCAGGCTTCATGGGAAAGAGAGTTCTCTGGCTCCTTCCTCACCTCAGCAGCCTGGCAGCACGGTCTGCCCTGCCTGCTCACCTAATCACTCTACAATGTGTTAACTAATTGAGTGACAAGTTAATAATAACTTCCCTCACCGAGGGTCTAACTTCTGAAGTTAGTTGAGCTTTTGAAGTTGTGAAAAGTGTTTGGATAGCCCCATTTCTCAGCTGCAGGCCCGAGTCACCTGGGAAACTTCTTAACAAGACAGATGCCCTTTACAAACATGCACTCACACATACTCTTGAGTCTATAGGTTGTGGGTGCCAAACACGACACACAGACCGGTGCGGGCAGAGGGGGAACAACAGGAATCAGTAGCGACTGCCTCTGTCTCTGCCCAAAGGAATCCTTTTTTCTAAGCCCTGTCAACCAGGGCCCCACGCAGAATCGGTCTCCAGAAGAGTAAGACCCTGTTATCTGTGTGAACTTCCAGAAGGAAGCTCTCAGGTGACTGTGGCACACCCTGGCTTAGAGCCAGCAGTTGGCTGGGGTCCCTTCTTACAGCTGCAGACCTAACACGGTGGGGTAGCTCGTCATGAGCTGTCGTTTCCCATCGTGACTGGTCTGGAGATGGAGTATCTGTCATCCCCGTGGGCCCCTCTGTGGGGAGCTTGCCTTTAGAAGTCATGGAGCAGCATGGCCTCAAGGTCAGCAGCAGGTCATTTTGACAGGTTGCTCATTTATCTTACAACCCGACTCACCGGACTCATTCCATTCACAGAGATATGCAGCCCCTGCTCAATGCCTTGCCAAAGGTGGGCATGTTTGACCCCAGTTTCAGAGTCCCTGGGGCCCAGGCAGCCAGCACCAGCCACCAGCCTCCAGCGCGGATTCAGGGCACCCCACCCAGCCACTGGCTCCCTCCGCAGCCCCGCTTCCCAGCTCTGTCGAACCTTCCCAGCATGCAGCAGAACGTGCCCATGCCGGCACAGAGGTCTCCTGCAGAAACCAGCGAGCTGCGGGAAGCCCTTCTGAAGATCTTCCCTGACTCTGATCAGAGACTGAAGATTGACCAGATACTGGTGGCCCACCCGTACATGAAAGACCTGAACGCACTGTCCGCCATGGTGTTGGACTGAAGGCCACACTCACGTTAGTGCCCGCACGAGGCAGCGGGAAGCGACATAATGTGAAGAGACCGATTTCCCAGTGGAAACGCTATCGTAGTGTATAGAAAAGAAAACATGTTTTGTGTATAAAAAAATCTGGGTTTTCAAAACCAGCTTTTTCTATATATAAATTATGCTGCTATTACAGATTTAACATTTTCTGTAAAAGGAAAGTACATTTTCTGCCTGTTCAGAACTGTTTAATAGCAGTTACTCTTGAGTGTATTTACATTTTTATGTTTTTTAAACTATTTTCCTTAAAGCTGAAAATATTGACAAATGGATGAATAGCCTTTCTAAATAAAAAAGGAGCTGCTTTCTTAGGGAAAGCAAGACCTCTTAAAGTATATTTTCTTGAGATGACTGTGTAACGTCCACTAACATGAAGTGTGCTCATCCCTCCCGGTCTCCTCTGCCCTCACCCCTGGAACTAGAGTCGTAGGAGTTGGTTTTGCTCCTGTGGGTCTTTTGTTGGAGTCATTTGTGAGAGTGGGCAGGTGGGGCCACTAGATGGCACCTGTGCCTAGCCGTTGTTAATGGCCAGGGCTCAGTTAGACTCCCAGAATGGCAAGGCGAGAAGAAACTGTAGAACTCACATAGCCCCGCCCTACTTCCCCTGGCACCCTGAAGGCGAGGGAACTGAGGCTCCGTGTGCGCGTGTCTGCACATGCCCGGGTCCACCAGGCGGGGACCAGACTCCTTGTGCAGTGCTCTGGCGCGCTCACCAGGCTGCGGCCTTGCTGTACCTGACCTGACTCTAGAGGTCATGTCTTAGCCTCTGAAAATAACAGTGGGATGTGAAGAAATTTGATGTAGAGCCCCATTGTTATGATAATTTTGTGTCCATATCATGGGAGCTAACAACCCATGTGATGTTTGTGCAGCTTTGCCAAAAAGTGATTTTCTGTTCTCAAAAATGACCCAAGCCAATAAATAGCATTAGTAGCTGCCATTGGGGCTCAGAGCCCCTTATTTATTTTTCCTGTGTTTGTCTTTTTAGTGTTCTTCTAAGCTGCCCTTCCTGTGATTCTATCTCAGAATTGGTATCTTAGTATTGTGTTTTCAGTGTTGCTCAAATTCTGTGTCAGTGAAGTTCTTTTCCTGGATAATTATTCTTAACATCTTTACTGTTCTCTGGACTTTCAAAGGGCTTTGTATTTTATACCTGTTCTCTTCCCAGGCTGCTCACGGTCAGTTTCTTGTCTGCCCTGTGGGTCATGTCTCTCCTGGGCTCCCCCAGAAACAGCTGCTGAGGACTCGGTGCTGGTTTGTTTTTCATGAGGAAGGGACTTTTCTGGCCACGAGCAGAGCTGGTGGCCCTCTAGGAGGCTCCCTCCAGGTGGCTCCCTCCAGGTGTGTGTGACCTCTGTATCCCCCAGAGTCCTCCAGGTGGCTGGACTTCACACTTCAATCATATTTTCTCTCCATTGCCTTTAAGATGCTTCCTGATGAGGAACTGGTTGTCTGCTGCCGTCTGGGGTCAGGCTGCCAGAGTCACCGCCCGGTTGTGGATGGAGACTTGAGGTGGGCAGGAAGTGACTCAGTCACAGCCCCTGTGCCTCCTCTTCAGAACTGGTGGCTTGTAAAAGCGTGGCAGACGTGTGAGGGCTCGGGCTGCCTCGTAGTGACTCTGACCTTCTGCGTTGAGGTTTGGTCTGACAGCCTTGCTAATCCAGTATTTCTCCTCTGTTCAGAGAAGGACCCGGAGGTAAGCCTTGATGGCTGAGGCTTAGCCACACAGGTCTTCCTGAAAGGGGACGGAGCCTCCACTGATGCTAGGTGGGGCTGGCTAGGCCTGGGGTTCCAGAGTTTCCTAGGCTCCAGAAGTGACTTGACCTTTGAGCTTTGTATTATGTAAGCCTCTGTATTCTTAGTGTTGTTTCTGAGGCCTCTACCTGCCCCTTTCCTCTTCTGGGGCGTGGGAAGGAAGGACGCTGGAGACTAAGTGGGTTAATTACGTCCGTTGATAAATTATAACATGAAACATCAGTCTTAGTTCTTTCTGAAAACCATCAGCTTTAGTTATATTTAGTACTTAAAAACTCAATTTTCAGACCATTAAAAAGTCCTTACTTCAGCCTCATCTTAATATTAAGCTCAGTGTTGATGCTGCTCAAATGTTTCTTGATGGTCTGTCCCCAGTGGTCCATTTCCGAAGCTCCTTAAAAGTGTCAGCAGCAACGCGTCATCATTTTGTAACTCCTCGGGGTTACAGAGCGTGGTGCCTCTGCACCCTGTATTTCCCTGTGTTCCATGAAGTAGGTGGCCAGGCCAGGGATGTACTTTATTCGGCACACTGGTGTGTGGTGCTCAGCGAGGTTGTCCGGGGTCAGAGAATAAGCAGATGGTGATGCGGGATGATTCCCAGGCCCCGGCTCCCCTCTCTGGGAGGAGAAAGCATTATTTCACCTTTCTCTCCAGGAGCCTGTGTCTGAGACCCCGTAGGCTGCTGGCTAGAAAGCAGTGGGAAGGCGTCTCAGCCATCCCGGATGGCGGTCAGCTCTGTGTGGCAGGCTCAGCTGCGGCATGGCAGTGTTCTGGGAACTCAGGCCCGTTGCAGCTCTTGGTCTCTGAGAGGAGCGATGGGGTCTTGCCTCAGTTTGTTGTGGCACGTGGAGTATGAGCCACAGAGAAAGCTACTACCATGCTCCCCCATCACAGGAGATGCCCCACGCACGGGGCCCCCTGAGTTTGGGCCTTGGCACCGTTCTCCGTCAGCTTCCAGCTGTCCACCAGCACCGCCATGCCCTCCCCTGCCCTTCCTTCCCGTGTCCCTCTCCTCTCCTCACTGTGGTCTGTTCGGTCAGTCACTCTGACTCCTGCCGTTCGTTTCTTCATTATCTACCTCCACATTATTCCCCATTATTACAGATCGGCTCCTACCATAAAGTCACCCGATTTCCCCTAAGAATCATCTCTGCACTGCTGCTCTCTCTCACCTTCCCACTCTTCACTTCCTGTTTGCAAACTTGGCCTTTATCCCACCGCCTGAAATAGTCTAGGAGAAGTCATTCGGGGCCAGTAATTGCCAAATTCAGAGGTCTTTTCTGAGGTTCCCCTCCCAGGTGTTTTTCGTTCTTTTCTATTCTTTTACCTAAAGACCAGTCCTCGAGACCCTTTTCTTTCTTGACAGGTGGTTTTCAGACTTTGGGCCAGCCACGGGACTCATGATGGGGAGGGCGGCTCTTACTAGAAATGCGGATTACTAGGCACAGCCCCCAGGGCTCTTTATTCAGTGACCCTGGAGGAAAGCCGGGAATTGGAGATGTCAGCAAACTCCTTGATGTCCCCCGCGCAGGCTGTCCAGGGACCATGTTGTGAGAAACTGTACTTGGCCTTAGCAGTCACTAACTCCAGCTCCCTCCTCCCTGATGTCCCCTCTGGGCAGTGACTTCCAGTTCCAGCTCTAGGCCTGCCACGCAGGAAGCCGATTCGAGCATCACTGGAAGCCCTGTGACATCCAGACTCACTCCCCAGACCCTCAGCCTGCTTCTGTTCCTTGCTGTCCATTCACACCCCACCCTGCCACGACGTCCCCTCATCCACCCTTGTCTCCGTGTCCTGCCAGTGCCCACCCGTCATGCTCTCATGCCTTCCCTAGGGCGGCAGCCCTTGACCACTCAGCCCACACTCCCTCCCAGACCCCACAGTCCTCCCACATTTATCTTCCAGAAATGCATTGCTGGGCACACCCTCATCCTGTTCAGTGATCTTCAGTGCCTCGGCCAGAGCACCAAGCTCAGCCCTCCTGAGAGTAGTGTCTGTGCTGTCGTCCTCCTGGCCACGCGTGGCGGCTTTGAATAGCCCTTCCCCAGATGCGCACGGCGGCCCACACGTGTCCTCAGTCACCTGTGGGCTCCTGTCTGTGTGTGCACCTCTTTTCTCTGCTAGAGATGCCCTTTCTTCCAAGTGGCTTCTCCCTCAAAGACCCAGCCTCCTGCCTTCTCTTTGTGCCCTTGCCTGTGCTTCTGGCCAGAAGCAACCCCGCGGCGCTCTATTACCCACGGCACTTGTGTCTCGCTTTTGGCACCTGCCGCACTGGCCGGTATCACTGCAGCTGATTGTGTACGGTGTCTCCCTCCCTTTCTAGACTGTGAGCTCCTCGCGGGCAGGGACCGTCTGTGTTCACTCTTTGTATTTCCATGGCACCTATCACAGTGCCTTGCACTTAATAGGTGCTCAATAAACGTCTGCTCAACTGAACTGGATGACAGTGCCTTCTTGACTGCGGTGTCTGGCGGCCAGTAAGACCTTCAAAAATGATATTGTCCGCGTTTGCACCCGGGAGCCCACCACGATGCTGCCTGGGGTGTCTGCCTGGCTCTCCCCTTCTCTTCAAGACCCCAACACACCATGCGGTCCAGGACTGAGCCGTGGACAAGCTGAGCCAAACAGTGTGCTCCGAATTCCTGCCCGCAGCCTTGCCAGGGGCAGACACCTAGCATAAGCGAGGCCAGTCAGAGCCGCTTCTTGTGCTCTTCCCTCTGCTGGTGGAGCCATGAAATTTCTCCCTCAAATCTGTCAGAAGCCATTTCCTGCCATGGGGGAAGCTGTCTTTTGTAGAGAAAGCAGAAGCCCAACAGCAAGATTCCCAGGGTGGAAGTGCCAGGTTCCTGTTGTCATGGAACCTGCTGGCACCCGTGCCCTTCCTCAGATGTCAAGATGCCCCATTATTCTAATGCACCTCCCTTTGCTTAAGCTAGTTCAAGTTGGGTTTACAGCCCCCGAAGCCCAGAGTCTTGAGTAAAACAGGCATCACTGCCCCTAGACTCAGCAGACTAAATGGGAGAGGCGCCTCATACCTTGAGAATCCCGAAGACTGGTGCAGACCGAAATTTGGGCATGTTCACCCCTGTCAGAAAATGGTGGTAAGAGGCTGACAGTTTCTGACCTACTTGAAACTTTCCCCTCCTTCAACCTCCAGGAGGGCTCCACCCCCACTTCAAGCAAGCTGTTCCCTGCTGCTGCTTTTCCTCCTCAGCATCCCCACTTCCTCTTGAGGCTGGCTGAAAAATTCCCTGACGTGAATTTCTTCGCTCAGTTCCCCAGCTGGGCGGGGACCAGGAGTGTCCAGTGAGGCACACCCGCACCCGTCCATGTCCCCATGTGTAAAACAGGCATGACAGGAGTCGTACTTCCTACTCCAGGGACATTGTGCACAATAGGTGTGTTCGGACCCGGGAAGCGTCCAGGACGGTGCCTGACACAGGGCCCCATCCAGTGACTGCTGACTGTGCCTCTGATGGGCAGCAGCTCCTCTAGGACACTCATAGTGTTCACGCCCTTACCACATCTCCTAACCCCAGGTCCGAGAGCTTGTCTCCAAGTGCTCCTGACTCACCAGGAGTGTGGACCAGACCTCCCTTGGAGCCTCCACAGGGCCACAGACGTCAAGCTGTGACCTAAATGGGGCACTGCTGCTAAAGAGGGTCCTTCCAGTGTCCCATGAGGAGGGGAGAGAGGGAAGCAGGCAGAGCCCTGCCTGGCCACAGGGTGCATGAGAAGGCAGACCCTGCACCTGCCGTGAGTCGGTCTGGGTTGGGGCCCTCACAGCCCCCTGAGGTCTCCGCGGGGAGCCGGAGCACAGGGCTATCGAGAGATTTCACAGTTCTTGAGGTCAGCGTGTTCAGGATTCAAGATTTGAACAACAGGCCGTTGCACCTTCCCCAGAGGTGACCTGGCAGCCAGAATGGCGCCTGAAATGCATGCCCTGCCCCCACCCAGTGAACAGAATTGGGGGGCTGTGACCTGGGTCAAGGCTGTCAGCCTGCTGAGCAGAGAAGCTGTGGAAGGAAGCTTCTGCCTCCCGCCTTCCTGAGCTGCAGGCCCACGTCCAGCACTGGTCCTGTGGGAGGGCACCAGGAGGACAGTTTTTAAAAGGAAAAGCTGACCAGCACTGTCCGGAGTGAGCCTGTGTGTGCATCATACCCACCTTCCATTTCATTTAGGGGAACACAGGGCAGTAAAAGAACCTGTGACAGTTTTTGAAAATGGAAAGCAGCCTTTTTCACAGCACCAGTTCCAGTCCTCTGACATCCATGGCTCCAGATGGGTGACCGTCGTTGCCAGAATCCGGGCAGAGGTGCCCACAGTCAGTGCTGGCCCAGGGGCCTCAGGGCATCTTGAGTCAGCTCCTCCCACTGAGCTTTCCTTCCCACCCCACCAGGACCCCAGGGAGCCCTGCCGGGCCTCACAGCCTGAAACCCAGTCTGGGGTCAGCCCGGGCGGGCCCTGCCCTTCCCCATCCCATTCCCAGAGAGGAGGCCTCCCTGAAGAGAATGCGCTTGTCTGCCAGCCTGTCTGGCTCTGGCGTCCGTCTAGGGTTTCATTCACCAGAACAGGCCGCAGGCAGGAAAGGGCCTCCCACAGCCGCCAGCAAGGAGCTGCAGGCGCTGCTGGGCTCCCGTGCCTTCCCCCGACCAGAGTCTCTCCGCAGCAGTCCACCCCTCCCTCTTACCAGCTCTGCACATGCCACTGTGCCTCCAGGATAGGCTGGGCGCCATGCTTCCTCCCCACGTAGGACTAAGGGACCTGCGGCCCAGCCAGTAAGGGGTTGGGGTGGGGCAGGGGTACCCGATGCCCACATTCTTCTCTGCCTGCTTCTGCCTCCCACCCCTGTGTGATGCCTCCATCTGCCCTGTTAACCAGCAGTCCTTGAGCGGCTGCCATGTGCAGGGCACAGTGCTGGGGGAAAGGGGAATGGCCAGATGGCCCTTTTCTTTTCTTTTTTTTTTCTTTTTTTGCTTTTTAATTGTTTATTTTTGAGAGAGACCATGAGACCCAGAGAGAGGGAGACACAGAATCCAAAGCAGAATCCAGGCTCTGAGCCATCAGCACAGAGCCTGATGCGAGGCTCAAACTCATGAACTGTGAGGTCGTGACCTGAGCTGAAGTCAGATACTTAACCGATTGAGCCATCCAGGCACCCCCAGATGACCCCTTTTCTAATCCAGCCCTGGCCTTGAAGGCGAGGGCCCTGCTCTGGCCCTTCCTACTGTGTGGCCTTCAGAAGGCTACTCAACCTCAAGGTCCATCTCATCTGAATGGAAGTGATGCTGCTGCTCCTGGAGCTGGTGATTTGCAGCCCTGGTTCCATGTTCAATTCACTTGTAGAGAGAGCTTCTAAAAGTCTTGTGCCCAGGCCACACCGCAGACCTCCAAGATCAGAAGTTCCATAACCCCCTCAAGTGCCCTGTGTGCCCTTGTTGTGAACCAACACCTCACCACGGAGGTGTTGCAACAGCCTGACCCCTGGGAGAGTCCTTCCCTTTCTGGACACCCACCTAACGTTTTAAACACGTGCTGAAGGTATGTCAGTGCCCCTTAGCGTGTACCCGGGTCCTGAAGGCTTCCCCCTCAAGGCTTCATCTTACCTTTGGTGTTTTTTCAAACCCTAGACATTGCAGAGGGAGGACCCTCCAGTTTCCAGGACTGACCTTTATTTTCCGCCACCCTCAGCCAGGCTGTGTGTCCTCTTCCTGGCAGACGCTCACTCTGATTACATCCTGGGACGAAGGGAGGGGCACACCTGGAGCCCATTGAGTGTGCAAGCTTCTTTCCGCCGAACAGTGCCTTCGCGGGGCCCATCACACATGCCCCCCAAAACCCCAGTCACTGTCCAGCACAGGACAGACGGGGCCTGGGAATCCACAGGGGTCAACACACACTGCCAAGGGCAGGACTTGTCCACCGCAGAAGAACTATTCACAGTGTGTACAGAGTTCCCACAGTCATCAGTCATTAGGTGAGGGAGGCTTGGTACTAGATCTTATTCCAGCGCTGTTCTCTCAGTGCCTCCCTGGAAGACTGCTTTCCGGTTGCTGGACATCTGCACGTCCAGCCCCAGACCAGGAGCCCTGGCATGGAGGACTGCCTGACACCATGTACCCAGGAACGTCCCACTGAGGCAGGGATGGCAGGGAGTGACTGCTGGAGTCACGTGGTTCCTCAATCCCAGATTCCTGGCCCTGAGAGGGCACCGGGGATAGCTGGTGGGAAGAGCCCTCCTCCACCGCAGAGATGGCCTCCACAGACATGGCAGTCTACATCCAGGCTTCGATCCGTCTGCTGCCCCATGGTTGGTGTCTCAGTCTAAATCACCCCTTGGGGCTTTGCATCCCCACATTACTGTTACCATGACCACCATGAAAGTCTGCATGGTGGGGCCAGGGCCTGTGCCTGAGACCCAGGCACCACAGGAAGTGGCTTTATGACACCAGCCCTTCTCCATAGCCCCCTCTCCAGACTGGAGATTTGGTCCGTTCAGGTGTCCCCCACAGGTATCCCCCAGGCCCAGCCAGAGCTGCTCACCGTCTTCTTGCTGGGCCCGAGCTCCACTGTAGCCAGTGGCTAGAGTGGTTATCCTACCTTGCACATCTTGAAACCAAGGCAGAGCCATTCTGTGACCTGCAGAGCCAAGACTTGAAGTCAGGCCTCCACACTCGGTCCCTCCCCTCAATGGCTGGCAAACCCACAGCTGGGAGCCCACCAGCTCATTCATCCATGTCGGTCTCTTACCAGACCTGAGTTTCTGGTAGGAGGAGGGCTTGGGGCTAGAGAGCCAGAGAGTAGAAGTGTGAGCAGGGCGATGGGGAAGTCATCCAGCTGGGACAGGGGAGCTGTGGATGGCGGAACTTCCCCGTCAGAGGAAAGGAAGGCCGGACAGAGGGACCCAGCAGGGGAGGAGGTCAGAAGGAGGGCTTGGCTCTGTCCTAAAGGATGTGCTCTGCCTTCTTATCCATCAGTGGAGGCCCTCAGGGTAACTTTCTGCTCTTTTTGGAAAAGCCCTTCTGTACCTTGCAAACAACCTGTGCTCCAACCCTCACTGGCTTTTGGAACAGGAGGACGGCCCTAAGTCTCCCTCAAACCCGGCTCCATTCCCATGGCAGGATGGGAACCAGGGGCCTCCGGTGCCTGAGGAATCACCATGTCTGTCCTGAGGGGCCTGGCCTGGCCTATTAGCAAATGGTCAAGACTAAATCTTCACCGAGACCCCTGAGCTGGATGTCTCCTCTGCAGCAACACCTCTGGTCTTCCATTTGAACCCTCCTTGAAAGGCCAGGACCCAAGGGGCCAATCAGTTCTGTCACCTGGGACCAGCATTCATACACTTCTCCAGTATCAGGAAAACACATTTGTTCCTCTTTGGAGAAAAGGTAGGACCAAAGATTTATCCATAATCATGACTTAATCTATCACCTCCACTCAAGAGAGTTCCTTAACTCTTCTGAGCCTTGGTTTCCCCTATCGTAACTTGATTTTGTAAGACACTACCTGTCATCAGCATCCATCAGGTAAGTCCTGTATTAATCAGGGCGGGCTAGTTGACAACTCATAAGTGGGAAGCTCTCTGAACGAAGCACACCACGTCACCAGGACCCAGCTGAAGAAACAGAACATTTCAGCCCACCAGAGCCATCCCCACCACCACCAAGGTAACCACAGTCTTGACTTTGAACAGGCTGTAGGAAGGCTCCACTCATCTTCCTCTTGTGCAGGGCAGACCGGGACATAAAAAGAAACAGCAGAGAGGCTGGCTTCCAGGCCCGCTGGGGGTGACGCCTGATTCAGGGAACCCGTGACCATTGGCGTTTCCAGAATGTCCCCCAGGGCGTCACCAGCTGGCCCCTGCCAAGGGGACCCAGGTGGGACCCCGAGAAAGCAAATCTACAGAAAACCACTTGTGCATAGCTCGCCAAGAAAAATGTGTTTTCTTTAAAAATTGTATGCAATTTTCAGGATTACATGCCCAGTTGGTGGGCCAGAGAAAGGTAGCAAAAAAAAAAAAAAAAAAAAAAAAAGGCGGTTTCATATTTTTAAAGTTGGAACATGTGAAGACTAGCCATCCAGCTGGCCTGGGCTCCGGGGTCCTCCATTCCCTGCCTTCCCTCACCCACCCTGTGCCAGGAGGGTCCTCTTGTCCTGTGCTTGCCTAGTTATTGCACCCAGCTGTCCGAGCAGAAATTCTGGCTTCCAGATTCGTGCAGCTGTTCTCTGGATGCCTGTCATCGAGGACAAAGGTGGAAGTCCTCACCCCTGCCACCCCCAGCCCTTCTCATCTCAGGTCAAGGGCACCCCAGTTGTGGTCTCAGCTCTGCTGTGGTCACGCTGGGGCTCAGCCCTCCCCTCTCTGGGGGTCGGGGCCCCAGCATGTGAAACTGAGGTCCGTGGCTGCACCACTGATGACTGTTCGCCCATGAGGCCCGTGGAAGTACGAACACTGAGGTTTGGGAGGGGTGGTTATCCAGGCATCAGCTCCCAGCCCACGTATCCAGGAAGCCTCCCGGAGAGCCCCTGCCCCAGTTCAGCAGCTTGCATGTCTAGGCACAGGGAGCACAATGTGAACAAGGCAGCATGATCTCTGTCCTCATGGAGCTTGTGGCCCTAGTCACCAAGGTAGCCTGGGTCCCTTCTTGGCCAGCATCTCCCATTACTCCTTTGGGGGCTAGGGGAGTGGGGAGTAAGCAGGGCTGAATGTTGCACTTCTCCTATATGTTTCTGTCCAGAAACTTGGTTGCAAGAACAGACACCCTCTCAACCTGCTGAAACAGAAGCCGATTTCTTGGGAGCGGGGTCTGGACCAGGAGGTAGACTTCTGTCACTGCAGACCAGATGCCCCCCTCCCTCTCTCCTGTCTCCTTCCTCTGGCGGGTTTGCTTATTTGCTTCTCTCCACAGCAGACCTGGCTTACCTGCTTCTTTGTGCTTGCAGCAAAAATGGCCATGCCAAACCCCTCTGGCCTCACACTTCCAAACTAGGACCAACCAGGTCCTACTAGGACCAACTAAAATCACCATTTCCACCCTCCAGGAGGTAGAATCTGAGGTGCCAGCTTGCGTCAAGCGTTCCATTGTTACCAACCAGCTTATGACCCAGGTGTGGAGGGGCAGCTACAGAATGATAACAATCACAGCTTACCTTCCCTGAGCTCCTACTGTGTGTCCAGCACTGTGGGAAGCCCAGTGCATACAGTGGACTCCCTCTGAACCAACATAACTATGTAACTACGCTCCAATGTTACAAGGGTTACTCCTGCCCTGAGTCCAGAATGGCCAAGTCCCAAATCTGGCCGGGGCTTCATGATGCCGGAGCTGTCCCCACTCCGGGCAAGATGGACACATTACGAGGCCACAAGGAGGTGAGACACTAAGATGACGAGGGCTGACAGCTGAGCGCTCCCAGAGCAAGAGCCAGGTGAGACCAAGACAACCCAAGGAGGTGCCTAAGAGCACGCTTCACAAGGTTATTTGGGGCAGTGGTTTATTGAAGGAGATTCTCAGAAGGAGGAGAGGGAGGGAGACAAGATAGGCCAGGGGACAAAGCTCACCAAGGACCCCGTCTCAGCAAAGATAGATTTGCCTGACCCTGCAGGAAGCCGTGGGGCATGAGATGCAGTAGTTCATCCCACCTTGAGACGGGAGGACTGCCGTGCACCTGGATGGTCAGTCACAGAGTGTAGCCATCCACACAGGCAGCCCCTCTGTGGTCATCAGCCAGCACTTGCGTCCACGGAGGACACGCCGGCCCAGGAACGGGGTCTGGTTGTGGCACCGCCACATCCCCTTGAATGTAGCCCCAGCATCTCTCAGCACCCACTGCTTCTGGCACTGAGTTTACTCCAGTGGGCACAACACCTCTGTGGGCTTGGTGTCAGGGTGGGAGAGGTATCCCAAGGGAGGTCAGTAGGACAAACTGCTGTCGCTGCTCCAGAGGCCATCACTGGATCTCATCATCTCCCTCTTGCGTGACCCACGCTATCTCATCCCTCTGCTCGCCCAGGTGGCTCGTCTGCTGGGGTGACCCAGACCCTCCTCCGCAAAGGGACTCATGCCCTCTCTTGGCTGTCCTTGCACATTCACAGTTAACACAGGGCACAGCAGGTCTGAGTGGGGCTCCAGTGGATCTGGGTGCTACCCCTGAGCTTCCTTACCCCTGTGACATGAAGGAAGTCCCCTCTGCTCTTAATGAGCGGGATCCCCTGACACCATGCTAAGTCCTTTCTGTGTCTGCAGGCCTGGGGGCACACGGAGCCCGAAGTCACTGGGGCTTTTACTGTGTCCCTGATGGCTCCCCCGGGACCTCTAGCTACAAGAATGGAAAGTTCCGGGGACAGGAAGCACTGAGCCCTCAGGTGGCTCACTGGAAGGAATGGAGCCATAGCTACCTCCATCCCTTGGCTCCCAGACCTGTCTCCTCCACCTGGGGAGCAGCTGTTGATTTACGGATACCACATCCTGCTGGACAGCTCCCCATCCTGGCAGGGTGGCCTTGTTAAGCTGGCACCTGACCTGGGCTTTTACGAGGCCATGGAGCTTCTGGTGGAGCAGATGCGGCAGGACAGTGGCAGCCATGGTCACCTGCCCACTGCTGCTCCTTCTTTGCTGCCGAGAGAGAGTCCCTTGGACTGCAGGAGGTCTTGGCTGAGGGATCTCTGACCCTGGGATGGAGGCCCTGTGGGCAGGAAGGCAGACCCTCACCTCCCACAGCGCAGTCTGCATGGGAGCAGACACCTGTGACAATCTAACTCCCCCATGATTCCTGAAGAGGGTCTCTATGATGTTTCAAGTGGGGGAAAGGAGGAACAAAGCCAGATTTAATCTCTGACAAGGCATTCTGTTACACATGATATTTGGGAATACAGTTAAAACCAACTGGGCCAGGGCCAGGGTGTATCCCCAGTAAATGGGATGACTTTTTCCTCTTGGAAAGAGATGGTGCCTCTGTCTTCCAAACACTAGGCCAGAGTCTAGGCACCAGGCCTTTCCGGTCTCATAGAGGTTCCTGGGCATCCCTATCAGGATGAGGGGTACAGGGCTGACCTCTGAAAGCTCTTCTGGCTCCAACCTCTCCTGATTCCTGGAATTGCTTTTTCTCATCAGAGCAGAGGAGGCTAAGCAGAAAGAGCAAACTGAGGCTTCCTTAGAAAACAGCAGAAGTTCTTACAAAGTGAGACACACGTTTGCCCTATGACCCAGAAACTTCACTCCTAGGTAATTACCAAGAGGCTGAACACAGATGTCCACAAAAAGACTTCTAGAAGAATGTTTACAACAGCCTTATTCCTAACAGCAAACTGGAACCAACCCAAGTGCCCAAGAGGTGAATGTGGAACATTCACACAATGGGATTACTCAGCAGATACTCAGACCTCACTATTCCAACCGTGCAGACAGACACAAGAGCACAGACAGATGAGTGAAAAAAGCCAGACATGAGTACCCATTGTATGATTCCATTTACATGAAGGTCTAGAACAGGCAAAACTGCTCTATGGGAATAGCAATCAGAAAGTGGTGGGTAAGGGGAGAGGCTTGTGGGAAATTTCTGGGTTGATGAAAATGTCCTACATCTTATTTGAGTGCTGGTTATATAGGGGTATACAGCTGTCAAAACACTGACTGAACAATAAGCATCTGATCCTTTTAATGCATGTAAATAACACCGTAATTTCAAAAAGTTAATGAAAACTAAAAAGGACAAGGAAAAGTAACCAAAGCCCTGAGGGCCATACAGGGAAGCTAGTCCTGGGTTTCCCACCGAGGCTGTTATTCATCTTGTTCGTTTTAGCAGTTTCCAGGCCAAAGATGAAGGGTCCTACTTGGCCACATGTGCAAGCCTGTCATCAAGGGAGCAGACCATGGGGTCGAGATGAAGAGGGAGGAAGGACATGAGAAGCAGGTTGCAGGTTCATCAGCTACAGACTGGGAGAAGGGCTCACTTATTCCTTGAGCATTCACAGAGCATCTACTATGTCCCTGACACCGTGGTAGGCACTGGAGATACAGCAATGACCAAGAGACATGGTCCCCGCCTCATGGAGCTCTCTGGCAGACAGAGACATGGAACAAGTAATCACGCCAACAGGCACCTCACCCCTGGGCCGAGGTCTGAGAAGGAGAAGCACAGGGAGCGCCAAGATCATACGCCTGGAGTTCTCCCTCGCTTGTGTCCAGGAAGGCCTCTCAGGGGCACTGAGTACAGAGCTGAGCCCTGAATGGTCAGAAGGAATTAACCAGGTGAAGAGCAGAACTGGGAACATCCAGCCCCAAAAGCCAGAGCAGAAAACACTTGACACAGTAATCGCAAAATCAGATGTCTGGGAGAGGCCAGGCGAGCAACAGCAGTGGTGGAGAGGAAGAGCATTGGGCACCCAGGTCACGGTGGGGGTGGGGACCTCAGGCAGGGTCTTTGTGACGAGAGGGGAGGGGACTGCTCCCTGCAGGACTGCAGACCCATAGTCTTGCTTTTCAAGAAAACCTAGAAATCTGGAGTTTTAAAAATATAAACTCAAATCATTTTTTAAATGATTCAATTTTTTAATTATTTCTATAGCTTCAAAGAAATTTCAATTCAAAATTCCAGCATGATTTTTGGTAAATTTTGCAACCTGGTTATAATATTTATGCAGAAAAGCAAAGGACCCAGAATATCCAAAAACAATTTTGAAAGAGAACAACAAAGTTAGAAGACTCACACTACCAGGGTGCCTGGGTGGCTCAGGCAGTTAGATGTCTGACTTTTTTTTTTTTTTAATGTTTGTTTAGTTTTGAGAGAGAGAGAGAGAGAGAGAGAGAGAGAGAGAGACAGAGCTTAAGTTGGGGAGAGTCAGAGAGAGAGGGAGACACAGAATCCAAAGCAGGCTCTAGGCTCTTAGCTGTCAGCACAAAGCCTGATGTGGGGCTCAAACCCACAGACTGCGAGATCATGACCTGAGCCGAACTCATACACTTAACTGACTGAGCCACCCAGGTACCCTTGGAGTCTCTTTATTTCAGCTAAGGTCATGATCTCACAGTTCGTGAGTTCAAGCCCCACATGGGGCTCTGTGCTGACAGTGCAGAGCCTGCTTGGGATTCTCTCTCTCCCTCTTTCACTTCTGCCTGTCCCCTGGGCATGTGCACCTCTCTGTCTCTCTCAACATAAAAAAAAAAAAAAAAAAGACTCACACTACTTGATTTCCAGGTTCAGTATAAAAAAAAACATAATTAGGATATTATATTATTGGCAAAAGGACAGATTTACAGATCAATGGAATAGAAGAGAGTGTGCAGAAATAGGCATATATATATATATATATATGTATATATATATATATATATATATATATATAACCATTGATTTTTTGAAAAAGTGCAAAGACAATTCAATGAAGAAAGGATATTCTTTTCAGATACGGTATGTCTGTGCGACTGACCCCCATGACCCTCACCTCCTGGTCATGGAACTTTCTCTCCTTGAGCCTGGGTGAGCCATCTGACCTGCCTCTAACCAACAGAATACGGCATAATGATGGGATGTTTCTCCTGTGACTGTTAGGTTGTATAAGAGTCTGCCCTGCTAGCCTCTTGCTCCAGAGACTCTCCCTTCTGACTGGATGGAATAAGCAGTTGTATTTGGAAAATCCATGTAACAAGGATCTGTGGGTGGCCTCTATTCTCTGAAGTTGGCCAGCAAAATGCCAGGTCCCTCAGTCCCCCAACTGCAAGGAATTGAATGCCACCAACCTGAGTGAACTTGAAAGCAGATTGTTTCTGGACTCAACCAGTCTGGTCAAGTCTTCAGATGAGAATGCAGCCCAACCAACACCCGGATTGCAGGCCAGGAAGACCCTAAAAAGATAGCCCAGCTGAACTGTGCCCAGACTCCTGACAGAAAATATAAGATAATAAAATGTGTATTGTTTTAAGCCAATATGTTTGGGGCAATTTACGATGTAACATTAAAAAGTAATAAAATCCATAAGCCAAAAATGAGCTAACACCTACACCTTCCACCATACACAACATTTAACTCAAAATTATCATAGGCCTAGGGGCACCTGGGTGGCTCAGTCTAAGCATACAAAAGCATACAACTTCGGTTCAGGTCATGATCTCGCGGTTCGTGAGTTTGAGCCCCATGTTGGGCTCTGCACTGACAGCTTGAAGCCTAGAACCTGCTTGGAATTCTGTATCTCCCTCTCTCTCTGCCCTGCCCCTGCTCATGCTCTGTCTCTCTCTCTCTCAAAAATAAATAAACATTAAAAAATTTAATAAAAAATGGTCATAGGTCTAAATGTAAAACCGTAAAACTTATAAAGAAAAAAACACCACTCAACACAGGTCTATTTGGATAGGCAATGGCCAGGATGGGAGCCATGGGTAGGCAGGAGCAGTGATGGAGACAGAGAACAGTTGTGGTCCACTAGGACCTGAGATCAGAGCAGCCTAACATAGCATGGGGACAGACAGCCTCAGCTCCAGGACCTCTGGTGGCCTCTCTGTCCCCTCTGGTCTCTTGTTCCTGATAGCCCAGTCACTCTGCTTTCTCTAGTCTGGTCCAAACCTGACTGGCTTAGCTAAAGCCATCCCCATGGGTCCTTTGCCCCATGGGTCAGAGTCCTTTGCTCCAAATCCTTTTGTACACGGCTGAGCAGTTTATGGGTGCCCAGTCCTAAGTCAGTGTCCACCCCAGGTCTCATTAGTTCCCACTCCAGTGCACAGTCTGCTGTCTCCACCTCCCGGAGGGACTACAGGAAGGACACCATATAGATGTAGTGAGGGACACATCTGAAAGTTGGTCTCTCTGGGCCTCCGCCTCCTCTGCTGCCCACAAAGGCCCAGCCCCTTTCATGCCCACACTGCACCGTTCCCTGTGGCGCTCTGGTGCCTCCCAAGCCTTCACTGCTTCCACCAGCTCCTGCCGGGCTGCTAGGGCCGCAAGCCCAGGCCAGCTGCAGCTGCCCGGGAGCCCAAGCTGGGGAGGCTGGAAAGCAGCCCTGCAAGGACAGGTGTGGGGTTCGTGCAGAAAGCTACCTGGGAAGTGCAGGGCCGAACCTTTATTAAGAAGAGCCTCCAGGGAAATAGCCAGCCGGTCTCTGAGTCACCACTGACAACTGGCGCCAAGGGGCCTCTGGGTGGCAGAAATTCACAGGCATTTATGTGTGCCAGAGCCACGCAGGGACCAGAAGACGGGAAGACTTTCAAGTAAACAAACAGCATGGCTCATGATCCAAGCACGTGTCAGCAGGGCCCCCTCCTAGCATCTGTGGGGGGAAGATGCAAAGGGATCCTTCAAAACCAGAGCTCAGTGGAGGGTGCTGGGCACCAAATGAAAGGACAGCTGAGTTTTACGCTGCCTTGGCTGACACTCAGATCAGCCCCTGGCACAGCCCCCAGCAACCCCCTCCTGCATTCTTTTATCTGTGCACAGAGCCACCAGGGCCATGGGTGGGGGCAGGGCAGGGTGGGGACAGTGACTGTGATTCCAAAGGACATCAAAGCTGTTTTAAGAATTGTGAAATGTAAATCTCAGTTCCTTTTTGTCCTGCGGTCCTATAAACACGCCAAGCTATAAAAGTGAAATAAAGGAAACTGGGTCTATGAAGAGGAGGGCTGTGCCGAGCAGCCAACCATCTTGTGCCCACAAGTGGAGGAGACCACAGTGGCAAGGGACAGGGTGAAAAACCCCCAGGGCAGAAGGGGATCCCACACCTCTGTGGCACCTCTGCTGCTTGTCACCAGATGTAAGTGCTGCTGTGATGGAGAGATGGAGAGACAAGGTCCAGCTGATGTCTCTGGGAGGCGGGGGGTGGGGGGTTGAGGGGGAAGGGGGGAAGTTGGGGTGGGGCTATTTCCTTGTTCTGTTGTGCACCCCATGAGCATTTGTCAGTGTATATTCATTTGAGGTGTTTTGAGGATGTCACACTGTCTCGCCCTAATGCTGACCAGGGGTCACCAGATGGCTGAGTCCTAATGTGACAGGTGACAAAGGTGACCCAAGATAGAGGGAGTTTCGTCCTGGGAGGCTTCCTGGGGAAGAAACATGTGGGAGTGGGTCTGAAAGGATGCAGCAACCATGGATCAGGGGTCGGGCAGCTGGACTGAGCGCTCCCAGTGCGGTGGGACCAGGGCCCCTGCGGGAATTAGCAGGCCGTGTCCGATGGAAGGAACCGAAGGATCCTCCAGCCAGCAGGGAGAGCTGTCGGGTGGCCCAGAGTCAAGCAGAGAACCCGAGTCTGAGGTTCATCCCACTCCAGCGGCCGGCAGTATCTGCCCTCAGCTGCCACCCACCCTGCCCCCTGGCATCCTGGTGCACCGCCTGCCTCCATGTCACCTGCCGGTGTCCAGCCGCACACCCAGCAGGAGGACTCGCCCCAGCAGGAGCAAATGGGAGATTCCTGAAAGTGTCAGAATTCTGCCTTGAGATTGCTGGGGCAGGAGCCTGCGCTCACTGGGTTCATTCACGGCTTGTGTTTTGAACACAGAGCCAGGTACTCTAGTCACTACTAGGAACAAAGCAGTGGACACAGCAGACAAGGTCCTGGCCCTCGTGGAGATTTTGTACCAGTGGGGGAATGAGACATTATTTAAATACACTTAGAAATAGACATAACGGTAACAGCAATAAGTGCAAAAGATTCATGTATAGGGCACTGTGAACATAACAGGGGAAGGCGAGAGTGGGGGTGTTGGTCAGGGCATCTGTGTCAAATAACCAATTACCCCCAAACACAGTGGCATAAGCAACAGTAATATTTTACTATCTCTCTCAGTTTCTGAGGGTCACAAGTATAGAAAGGACTCAGTGGGGGTGACCAGTCTCTGCTCCATGATATACAGGGACTCAACTGGGAAACTAAATGGAAGGTGGGATGCTGGAACCATCTGGAAGCTCACTGACACCCAAGGGGTCTAGCTGGGGCTGTCATCCAGGACAGTCTCAACTGGCCTCTCTGTGTGGCCTGAGCATCCTCACAACATGGTAGTTGAGTTCTGGTGACAAGCATCCCAAGAGAGAAAGAGCAAGCAGGAAGCCATGTTGCTTTGTTTAGGCTTCAGACATCACACAGAGTCACTTAGGCCACCGTCTATTGGTCGAGGCAGTTATAAAGATTGAGCAGGTCCACATATAAGAATCATAGACTCTACCTCTTGGAAGAGGGACATCAATCCCATCCTGTGAAAGCGTAGGGGGGATAAGGGATAGATATTGGTGCAACCATCTTTGGAAGATAGTGACTACCTCCCAGAAGCAAGCAGAATTTATTTATGTCTTAAAGGATCAACTGGAGTTAGCCAGGTAATAGGAAGGAACATTCCAGGCAGAGAGAATAGCACGGGGGTCAGCTCTGAGGTACGTATTTGAGCACCAAAGAGAGAATCTGGGTTCCTAGAATGAGGGCTCCCAGGACCAGAAAATGAGGCTGGAAAGGTAAGCAGGTTCAGAGGGTGCAGGACTCCAGAAGCCATGAGTGGATTTAAGTTTTGAGTCTTTGTGAAGCCACAGAAGTGACTTGGTCAAGTGGAAATTCTAAAACACTTAATGTGCTGCCATGTGGAGAATGGGTTGGAAGGGGTAAAAGTGGATGAATGAAGAGAGATGGGTCAAGAAGCCGAGTGCCTGGGAACAGAAGAGAGTGGATGATCCCCTCTGGGGGCATGAAGAAGACAAGGTAGGAGAAGGCAGGATGGACTGGCAAAGAGAGAGAGGTGTCCCAGAGGGGTACTCGAGCCAATGTGAGCAAAGAACTGGCCTTGAGGAAGCCCCTTGACCTGCTGATGGAACCTCATATTTTATCTCTAACAGGTATCAATCCTCCTGAGGCCCTCAGTGTAAATGTCATTTTCTTGACACTTCTAAGAGGCATGTCTCAGTTCTTCTAAATAAAATGCAATCCATTTGGAAACCCTGTTTGCCAAGGTTCCGAAGATCCAATACCGGTCGTGTTTCATGACTTCTTCCCCTGCCTGGGGTCATCCGAGGACTCCAGGACTCTGCTACCCAGGTTCTAGCAGCAAGGCCCCACACCCAGCTGGGGTGTCCCATGCTAGGGATCCTGGTTTACAGTGGAGTGACCCACCTGAAGACAGATGTCTCTAGGCCCAGATCTACCACAGGAGTGTGGTTCGTGCTGTCAAAACCAGGACATCCCAAGGACCAGCCATTTCTTGGTGCTGAGTCCTCACCAGGTGCAAAATGGCCATTTTCCCAGAGGCCAGCTTCTCGTGTGGGGTCATTTGCTCTCCCTTAAGGCCCACAGCCCATCCTCAACCCACCTGAGCAGTCTTGCCCATGGGCCCCCATCTTCATAAGTAAATCCTCTCTGAGATCTCCTGGGCATAAGGCGAGCCTCGGGCCTGACTTGCACATTCTGGGGCACTCGGGGACATCGCAGTGTTGACAGCCATGTGAAGCAGACCCCAGGTATGTGTTTAAGCAAGTCACTCTGCTGTACTGTCCTCACTAATGGTTCATGGAGGCCCAATGTCCCCATCAGTGGGGGGAAGGGTCAGCCCAACTTGCCTCTGAGGGCCCCTGCAGCTCTGCTACTCCAAGGTTCCAGGTGAGCAGCAGCCAAATTCACGTCAGCGTCGAGGGAGCCCCCCTTCCCCAGGCCTGCCTGCGGGGCCTGACAGACAGCCCCACCAGCGACTCCCAAAACAGCAGACAGCCACCGCCCGGGGAGACCGCAGAGGCTGCCTTTTCTTGCCCACACGTGCCTCTACAATACAACCCAACATACCCTTCATAGCCGCCTGGTCACCCTGCAAGGCACCTAATGGACACCAGATGAGGGTGCCTTCCCTGGAAACCTTAAGGATCCCAGACCTTAAGGATCTGAATCTGGGCAGGAGCCAAGGTCTGCTTGGCTCTGGAATGTGGATACAAGGGTGGGTTTAAGACCGTAGGTGCTTTATGTCACCTGGCTCTGACCTGGTGGGAGCCAGGACAGCAAACGGCTTCACCAAAGCTCGGTAAAGTTTGGTGGCAGGAGCAGGGGCTTCCCAGTTAGAATTCTGCTCCTAATTTCCAGCCAAGCCTTGTTGCTGGGACTGATTTGCAGCCCTGAGCCTGCTCTGACGTTCTGAGCGGCCTCTACCTTTAGAGCCCGAGGCAACTCTCTCCTCCTGACCTCCCATCCATCACTGCAGCCCCTTCTAGTCAGCCACGTTCTCCTATACTTGCTCCCACTACACCCTTCACACAGTCACACTCTCCCCTCAGGGTGGCTGTCTGGGGCTGGGAGCTGGGCTCTGGGGCCTTTCCGGGGCAGTGCCTGCAGGCTCAGACTCTGTCTTGGGGCCAAATAACAGCTCCCCACTTATCAAGCTCCTCCCTGTGTCTGATGATCAATAAGATGATGGCCACATATGTCTCGCAGAATCCCCATTTCACCAAGGTGGAAACCCAGGCTCGGGGGGAGGAGCATGTTACCCAAGGACACACAGGATTCAACTCAAGCCTGTCTGAACCCAAAGCCCGAACACCTAACTTCCATGCTTACCACCGAACTGTGAACTTCCGCAGGCTTCTCATTTGTCCTCTCCTTGGGTGGAAGGCACTGGAGTTTGTCTCTCCCCCCCCAGGCTGTTTAGGCTCTGATAAAATCCCAGTCACTTCGGCTCTTACAAGAGTTTCTGCTGGCCTTTTGAGAACACAGTGCTCTGGTGGAATTCGAAATGTACCTTTTCCCAACCCTCTGCCGGGAATACGAGAGGATTTTTTTCTCTGCTAGTCAGCGTGACACCCTGGTAGAGCTTCTGGGGGTGAGACTCACAAAAACCTTGGGAATCCCCATAATGGGTTCCCCCTTGAGTTTTTAATTCTCAGACTTGTGCTCATGGAGCCTCCAGTAGTTCCTCAGGTGCCCTGGCACTGGCTCCTGCTCTGGGTTTCTGCTCCAGTGGATACACCCCTATTTCCAGTCCACCTGTCTTCCCAGTTTGGGGGCAGCCATTTGCCTTGTGACCTTACTTCTCTGATGGATCTAAGAAGAGTTGATGATTTGGGGTTTGTTCAATGGTCTTCTCGTTGTTGATGGAGTGGTGACTTGTAAACTCCTTCCATGCTGGACCCAAGACAGGAAGCCTCCTCCCCTGGCTTCCAATCCCGCCGACCAGCAATTTCTCCCCACTCACAGACGGCCCACACAGTTGACTCTCTGGGGCTCCAGAGGCAGGAAGTGAAGTGTATACAGGGGTGGGGGGTTACACTTGGCTGGGGAAATGGGCTAGCAGGTGGCATAGGGAGCCAGGGCCACCCCCACTTCTATCTGCTCCCTGGCTTTTGGTCACACTGACTTCCTGTTGGAGGCACCACTTGGAGGTTCCAGGATTCGTGCATGCTCAGTTTAAAGCACTCTCCTGAATGGGGGTGGGGGTGGGGTGGGGGGGGCAATAAAAAAAAAATAAAGCACTCTCCTGACCCACCACCTCTCCCAGGCTCCCTCCTAACTTTCCTGGTTAACTATGACCCTTTCTCCAGAATAACTCTGGCAATGACCCCCTAGCTTGGGATTTTCTGAAACACTGTTATGGAACAGGACCTGGCACATAGAAGGTCTTTAATAAATGTTCACAGCAGAAATAAGTGCACGGAACGATGTCTTCTTCCTTTAGTGTTGTAATTCCTGCTGTAATCCAATATCCACTGGAATGCTGTATATAATGTCCATCTCCTCACCTGCTTCTAAGTCACAAGGACGTATTTTTTCATAACTATCCCTTACACTTACCACAATGTGGCATACAGTAGGAGCACAATAAATGCTTAGTGAATGGTTGAGAGGATGATGAGGGGTGAGTGAGCCCCTCAGACAGCAGAGGATTTAGACATGTGCAGGAAGTCACGTCACGCATGTGGCAGCCGTGGTGGGAAAGAACTGACGGAGGAGGATGAACTCACTGAGCTTCCAGGGAGACCGTCAGCAAAACAGTCTTGCACCTGGAGACCAAATTCCTTGTGGATTATGCAAAGGCATGTTTTTTGATGGGTGCACTGGGGTGGCAGGGAAAGGAGGCATTTTGCTGCAGTCTGCAGCTCATGTCAAAAGTAAGCAGGAAGAAGACAGCAGGCGGGCCCAGTGGGAGGACCAGACGCCCAGCTTGTCCTGACCAACGTGTTGAGACCAGACACCCAGAAACCAGTCAGCATTTCTGGTAGCTTCTGACTCATGGGCAGAGGGCAGAAACAGCCCCTCCAACCCAGAGTTGGGGGAAGGATGGGATCCTGGAGAGGAGGAAGATAGGCAGGATGATGGAATCTCCTGGGGCTCTAAGTGACATGAGGATGGAGTCCTCAGAGGAGATGCCGGGAGCAGGTGCTCCCTGGGTGTTTGGAGCCCTTAGTGGGGGGATGGAGGACAGGCCCTTACAGAGCCAGCCTTGGACTTCCACCATCCCCTGGATGGAGCCCTGTGCTGGGACCAAGGATGCTTCGGCTCCTCCCAGTCATGACACCTCAGCTTTGCCATGAGAACCCAGAAGGTCAGAGCTGAAAGGACCCACAGGCTTACTGTACAGATGGGAGAAGGGGCCCAGAGTGGGTGAGACAATGTCCAGGGTGCCACAGGAGGTCAGTAGACAATCTGAACCTGTGGCCAGATATCCCAGGGCTCCAGGGCCACTCATTTGCTATCTTTAAGAGGTGGCTCTGAGCCCCATCTATAAAATGGGGATAATAACACCCGCCTCAGAGGGTGTCATGAGGACTAAATAGAGACCTTTCCTCCATTCAATAAATATTTATTGAGGGCTATGCCAGATACTGCTAGTTATTCTCCCTTTTCTGGAAACAGATCCCCAACTTTTATTCTAGAATATATATTCTATATTCTGTATCTATATTCTAGAATACACTCAGAATAGAGTACATTCTTCTCATTTCCTTTGTATATGTGGAGATGGAACTTGGGAATATAAATGAAACTGGCACATGCATCTCCTGGGAAGCATCCTTACAATGAAGAAGCAGGGTGGGCATTCCTTCCCTCTGCTGCCTGGAATTCGGCAGCGATGGCTAGAATAGCCACCATGGACTATGACATTGAAGCCAAAGGTAGACCATGCAGAGCAACAAAGTAAAAGACACCTGGGTTCTTGATCATCATGGGACCCCGATTCCATTACCATGGGGTAACAAATTGTTCTCCTTACCTCTGGACCTCATTTATATGAGACAAATATAAATGTGTGCTTCTGTAAGACATTGTTTTTATTTTATTTTATTTATTTTAACTTAAATCCAAGCTAGCTAGCATATAGTGTAATAATAATTTCAGGAATAATTTTAGTGATCTGTCACTCAAATATAACACCCAGTGCTCATCCCAACAAGTGTTGGGATTAATGTCTTTTGCCCATTTAGTCCATCCCCCCATCCAACACCCTGCCAGCAACCCTCAGTTTGTTCTCTGTATGTATGAGTCTCCTATGGTTTGCTTCTCTCTCTGTTTTTATCTTATTTTTTATTCCTTTCCCTATGTTCATTTGTTTTTGTGTCTTCATTTGCATATATAAGTGAAATCATATGATATTTGTCTCTGACTTATTTCGCTTAGCATAATACACTCTAGTTACAAATGGCAAGATTTTGTTCTTTTTGATTGCCAAGTAATATTCCATTGTATGTATACCACATCCTCTTTACTAATTCATCAGTCGATGGGCATTTGGGTTCTTTCCATACTTTGGCTATTGTCAATAGTGCTGCTATAAATGTTGGGCTGCATGTGCCCCTTCAAATCAGCACTCCTGTATCCTTTGGATAAATACCTAGCAGTGCAGTTGCTGGGTCTTAGGGTAGTTATACTTTTAATTTTTCAAGGAACCTCCATACTGTTTTCCAGAGTGGCTGCACCAGTTTCCATTCCCACCAGCAGTGCAAAGAGATCCTCTTTCTCCACATCCTCACCAACACCTGTTGTTGCCTGAGTTGTTCATTTTAGCCATTCTGACAGGTGTGAGGTGGTATCTCATTGTGGTTTTGATTTTGTGGTTTTGATTTGTATTTCCCTGATGATGAGTGATGTTGAGCATTTTCCCATGTATCTGTTAGCCATCTGGATGTCTTCTTTGGAAAAGTGTCTATTCATGTCTTTTGTCCATTTCTTCACTGGATTATTTGTTTTTTGGGTGTTGACTTTGCTAAGTTCTTTATAGATTTTGGATATTAACCTTTATCTGATATGTCATTTGCAAATATGTCCTCCTACTCCATCAGTTACTTTTTAGTTTTATTGATTGTTTCCTTTGCTGTGCAGAAGCTTTTTATCTTCATGATGTCCCAATAGTTCATTTTTGCTTTTGTTTCCCTTGCTTCTGGAGACTCGTCAAATAAGAAGTTGTGGGGGCAAGACCAAAGAGGTTGTTGCCTGTTTTTTCATCTAGAGTTTTTATGGCTTCCTGTCTTACATTTAGGTCTTTCATCCATTTTGAGTTTATATTTGTGTATCATGTAAGAAAGTGACCCATGTTCATTTTCTGCACGTCACGGTCCAGTTGTTCCAGCACCGCTTGCTGAAGAGAGAGTATCTTTTTTCCATTGAATGTTCTTTCCTGCTTTGTCAAAGATTAGTTGGCCACACACTTATGGGACCAATTCTGAGTCCTCTATTCTGTTTCATTGATCTATGCGTCTATTTTTGTGCCAGTACCATACTGTCTTGATTACTACTTTGTAATACAGCTTAAGTCTGGAATTGTGATGTCTCCAGCTTTGGTTTTCTTTTTCAGGACTGCTTTGGCATTCGGGATCTTCTCTGTTTCCATACAAATTTTAGAATTGTATGTTCTAGCTCAGTGAAGAATGCTGGTATTATCTTGATAAGAATTGCACTGAATATGTAGATTGCTTTAGGTAGTATCGACGTTTTAGCAATATTTGTTCTTCCAATCCATGAGCATGGAATGTTTTTCCTTTTTTTTTTTTTTTTTGTATCTTCTTCAATTTCTTTCATAAGCTTTCTATAGTTTTCAGCATATAGATGTTTCACCTCTTTGGTTAGGTTTGTTCCTAGGTAATTTATGGTTTTTGGTACAACTACAAGTGGAATCAACCCCTTGATTTCTGTTTCTGTTGCTCCATTATTGGCATATAGAAATGCAAGAGATTTCTGTACATTGATTTTGTATCCTGTCAGTTCTAGAAGTTTTTTGGCAGAGTCTTTGGGTTTTCCACATAGAGTATCATGTCATCTGTGAAGAGTGAAAATTTGACTTTCTCATTGCTGATTTGAATGTCCTATTCCTTTGGGTTGTCCAATCGCTGAGGCTAGGACTTCCAATACTATGTTGAATAACAGTGGTGAGAATGGATATCCTTGTCCTCTTCCCGACCTTAGTGGGAAAACTCTCAGATTTTCTCCATTGAGGATGATATTAGCAGTGAGTCTTTCATATATGGCCTTTATGATCTTGAGGTATGATCCTTCTATTTCTACTTTCTTGAGGGTTTTTATCAAGAAAGGATGTTGTGTTTTGTCAAATGCTGTCTCGGCATCTATTGAAAGGATTGTGTGGTTCTTCTCCTTTCTTTTATTAAAGTGATGGATCACATTGCTTGATTTGCAGATATTGAACCAGCCCTGCATCCCAGGAATAAATCCCTCTTGATTGTGATGAATAATTCTTTTAATGTATTGTTGGCTCCAGATTGCTAGTATGTTGAGAATCTTTGCATCCACGTTCATTAGGAAAACTGGTCTGCAGTTCTTTGCAGTGCGATCTTTGTCTGGTTTTGGATTCAAGATAATGATGGCCTGGTAGAATGAGTTTGGAAGTTTTCCTTCCATTTCTTTTTTTTTTGGAACAGCTTCAAAAGAATAGCTGTTAACTCTTCTTTAAATGTTTGGTAGAATTCTTCTGGAAAGCCATTGGGCCCTGGACTCTTGTTTGTTGGGAGATTTTGATTACTGATTCAATTTCTGTACTGGTTACAGGTCTATTCAAATTTTCTATTTCTTCCTGTTTCAGTGTTGGTAGTTTATATGTTTCTAGGAATTTGTCCATTTCTTCCAGATTGCCCAATTTGCTGGCATGTAATTGCTCATAATATTCTCTTATTATTGTTTGTATTTCTGCGATGTTGGTTGTGATCTCTCCTCTTTCATTCATGACTTTATTTATTTGAGTCCTTTCCTTTTTCTTTTTGATCCATCTGGCTAGGGGTTTATCAATTTTGTTAAGTCTTTCAAAGAACCAGCTCCTGGTTTCATTGGTGTGTTTTACTGTGGTTTTTTTTTTTTTAATTTAGGTATCATTGATTTCTGCTCTAATCTTTAGTATTTCCCTTCTTCTACCGGTTTTGAGACTTATTTGTTCTTTTTCTAGCTCTTTTAGGTTAAGTTTAGTTGTGCATTTGAGACCTTTCTTCCTTCTTTAGAAATGCCTGGATTGCTGTATACTTCTTTCTTATGATCGCGTTTGTCGCATCCCAGAGGTTGTGGGCTGTCATGTTTTCATTTTCATTGGCTTCCATGTATGTTTTAATGTCTTCTTTAATTTCTTGGTTAACCCATTCACTCTTTAGTAGGGTGTTCTTTAATCTCCAAATATTCATGGTCTTTCCAAATGTTTTCTTGTGGTTTCATAGCATTGTGGTCTGAAAATATGCACGGTATGATCTCAACCCTTTTGTACTTGTTGAGGGCTGATTAGTCATTGTTATTTTTTGTCACTCACTGCTATACCAAATCCTAGTTGATACAAGAACTATTTATGTGCTAGGCTCTAGACTGTGCACGGGGGATAAAATGGAGATCAAAACCGGAAGCATCCTCTGCCCTCTTGAAGCTTCTGTCTGGTGGAGACAAGAGACAAATAGAAAAGCATGTGCAGGATTGAAAAATTACAAATATGCCTAGAGGGTGGGCACTACGGGGACTTGATCTCTTCAGGGCATGGAAGAGTCCTGAGGAAACCATGTGTGACCATCAGTCTCAAGGATGAACAGATTTTCCGGAACGTGGACAGGTGAAGCCTGTTCCAGGATAAGGAAAGAACTGTGGCAGGAGGGACGGTGGAAGAGAGCAACAGTAGAAGAGGTCCAGGAAGGATGAGCTGGGACAGCATGGTGGGAGGGGAGACAGGGCTAGAGCACACGGGCCACGGCGAGTTCAGTCTTGCTCTTGTCCACATAAAGACACTATGCATGGAAAATGCCCAGCACAGTGCCTGCTCATGATAAGTGCCCACTCTGGTGTTCTTGCCATTGTGTTGTTTAAAAACAAAAATTGTATTTTCTGCTTAAAAACACGGATATCACCATGTCCCTAATAGCAAAACATGGAAACAACCTAAGTGCCCACTAATGGGTGGATAGATAAAGAAAATGTGGCTCATATACATGGTAACATGGATGGCTCTTGAGGACATTATGCTAAGTGAAATTAGTCAGAGAAGACAAATACTGTATGATATCACTTGTATGTGGAATCTAAAAAAAAAGAAAGAAAACCCAAACTCATAGACACAGAAAACAGATTAGTGGTTTCCAAAGACAGGGGGTAGTAGGTGACATGAGTAAAGGTCCAAAGGTGTTAAAAAGAACTTTTTTTCTTTTCAAAACACACCCCAGCTGTATCTAACAGAGGGGCGAAAATGATAAAGAGAGTATCAAGTGTCAGTGAGGATACGAAACAACTGGAACGCTCCATCATAAACTGATGGCAAGAGTGAAAATGATTACAACCACTTGGGAAGAGCGGAAAGAGTTTCCCTATTGCAGATCCCCTGACCCAGCTCTCCTACTCCCAATAGAAATCCATGCATGTGGTCGCCAGAAGACCAAAGACATATACACAATATGTAAATAACAGCCCCAAAGTGGGAATGGCCCAAATGCCCATTAGGAGTAGAATGGATAAACCAGGATAGAGTCACATAATGGAATGCCACACAGCCACGAGAACAAAGATATGCGGCTGCACGCAACATGATGACCCGCACAAACACAGTGAGGTGACGAGGCCAGACACAAAGGAGCGCATGTGCTGTGGGCTCCCCAACGGGAAGACGGAAGTCAGGACAATGGCTTTCTTGGGGAAGGAAATCAGGAGCAGGGTTTCTGGATGCTGGCTGGCCTCTACTGTTTCGGTCAGTGTGCTAGTAACATAATTCATCATATTAGACATTCATTATAAATTATAAATTCATAAAGTCTACACACATGATATGTGCCCTATCCACTCTGTATGTCACATTCAGTACAGATGCTTAAATAAAATGCAGGTGCCTCCAGCAGAGAGTGGCTCTGGTTGAACCAGCAGCTGGGCTGTTTGCTGGGAGGCATTTCAAGAGGTCTGGTTGGAAAATAGGAGAGCCCCCTGGCCAGGAGAGTAAGGGAGCAGATGGGAAGCTCTGAAACAGCAGGGTTCAGGGCAAGGAAAAGAGGGATGTGGAGGTAGCACAGAGGAGGAGCAGAGAGACACCCTGGGAAGGCTGTTTGTTACTTTATAGAGCTGGTGAAAAATCTGGTGTGCAGTTCACAATGTGACCTTTTTCGTGATGCGGCAGATGAGCCCTCCCTTGTGAACCTGAGAATGCTTAAAAAAAAAAAAAAAAAAGAAAGAAAGTAAGAAACCCAGGAGCCTGGCAGGCTCAGTTGATAGAGCACACGACTCTTGACCTCAGGGTTGTGAGTTCAAGCCCTACGTTGGGTGCAAAGATTACTTAAAAAAATAAAATCTTTTTTTTTAAATTTTTAAAATGTTTTTATTTATTTTTGAGAGAGAGACAGCGTGAGCATGGTAGGGTCAGAGAGAGAAGGAGTCACAGGATCTGAAGACAGGCTCCAGGCTCTGAGTTAGCGGTCAGCACAGAGCCTGACGCGGGGCTCGAACCCACGAACTCTGAGATCATGACCTGAGCTGAAGCCGGACGCTTAACCGACTGAGCCACCCAAGCACCCCTAAAAAAATAAAATCTTAAAAAAAGGAAAGAAAAAACAACTGACCAAGGTGTTGAGCTTCTCCAGGGATCCCCAAAGTACAGAATAGACAGTGGACACAGAAGAAAGAGCCAAGGCCAAGATCAACCATAAAAAAGTGAGGTCTCTGGGAATCATCCCAAACCTTGGGAAGAACTTGTCCTTTGTCTGGACCTCAGGGACAAGATACCCTCTCCCCCACAGTAGGTGACCCAGCTTTGAGAGGTTAGAGGTGAGTCACTGGTTGGGAGAGGGCTCAGGGAAAACTGAAAAAGTCCCAGGCCAGGGCAATGTGATGTTTTTGAGCCTTTCAGTACTTCTGAGACATCCACCTGCCAGGAGCCAGACCACCCCCTCTGACCACTGGGGCTGTAGCATACCCAGGTGACATAGACGCCCAGGAGGGTGCCCAGATGGAGCTCAGGCCCTTCCTCGTGCCTTTCAGCAAAGCTGCACCAGGGTCTGAGAAGACCCCAGGCCACAGGGGAGGAGGACACACCCCTGAACTCCTGAAGACTCATTTAGCAAGAAGGACCCCAGGCCTCACTGCATCCCACCCTTAGCCAACTGATGGCTGCCCTGCTGGGTGTTTGCTTGTTCGATCTGCATTAGACTTTCTTTCCTTCCGTCTTTTCTCTTTACCTTTTCTTCTTTCTGTCCTTTGTCATTTCCTTTTTTCCTCTGTCTCCCCCTGCTCTGCCTCCTTTGTTCCCTTTCACTCTTTCTCTCTCTCTCTCTCTTTCTCTTTCTCTCTTCCAATTTAAAAGCTTTATCATAGGGCACCTGGGTGGCTTAGCCAGTTAAGCATCCAACTCTTGGTTTCAGCTCCAGTCAGGATAGCGCAGTTTTGTGGGTTCGAGCCCCATGTTGAGCTCTGCACTGACAGTGTGGTGCATACTTGGGATTCTCTCTGTCCCTCTCCCACTTGTGCTGTCTCTGTCTTTCTCAAAATAAATAAATAAACTTAAAAAATGTTTTAAGTTTTGTCATAATAAATACCAAAAACTATCCAAAAGAATAAGGAAGAAAATAAAAGCATCTAAACTCCCACACTCCTTGAGATAATTACTGTTTTACTGACAATTTTCTTCTTTTGAAAACAGGCATTTTTTAAAGCAAACTTTATTTTAGAATAGATTTGCATTTGCAGAAAATGTACAAAGGAAGTACAGAGTCTCCATATACTCCCCTGCCTTAGTCGGTTTGGGCTGCTATAAACAAAAATACCACAGGCGGGGGGGCATAAACAACAGACCTTTACTTCTGACTGTGTCAAGGGCTGGGAAGTTCCAGAACCAGCGGCTGGCAGATCCAATGACCAGCGACAGCCTGCTTCCTGGTTTGCAAACGGCCACCTTCTCCTCGTAGCCTCCCATGGCTGTGAGAAGGCAGAATGGAAAAGCTGTGTCTCCTCTTGTAAGGGCACTAACCCCATTTGGGAGGCCCCCCCCACACTTCATGACCTGCTTGGCCCCCAAAGACCCCGCTCCCTAACACCATCATAACAGGGGTTAGCATTTCAGCATAGGAGTTCGGGAAAGGGACACAAACGCTCAGTCCCTAACAGCCCCACAAGCAATTTCTCCTGTTATTAACATCTTAGGCACGTAGGATACATTCGTTACTGCTAACGAGCCAGTCCTGAAACATGATTGTTAGCGGCAGCCTATATCCACCCAGATTTCCTTCGTTTTACCTAATGTCCTGTTCCTGTTCCAGGTCCCCACCCAGGGTGTTGCTTTACATTTGGTTGTCACGTCTGCTTAGACTCCTCGTGGCTGTGTCAGTTCCCCTGTTTTTGACGACCTTGAAAGTTTTGAGAACTGGTCATATGTTATACAAGGTCCCTCAATTCAGATTTGTCCGATGCTTCCTCAGGATTAGACTGAAGTTACAAGGCGGGGTTGGGCCCCTCTGCAAGAGGTGGTGTCTAGGAAGGGCTAGTCTGGCCCTTACGCCTCCCACCCCCCCACCCCCCAGCCTGCCACTGATTCCCCAAACCGGCAACGATGAGGAAAGAGAATGCAGCCAGACTGGGAGTCCCCGAGGTAATGTCCACCCCCAGACTTCCTTCCTAGAGACTCCAGTTCAGAGCCTGACGTTGATTATTAACAAACGATGACTCCCATGTCTGCAGCCCTTCAGAGTTTACAAAAGACTATTATTAAAAACAAAATGAATCACTAGAATAGCTGCTCCAGTGCCAAGCTATTGTTAGTAGCCCATGGAGGGAGAGATATCGTGCCCATTTCACAGATGGGAAATTGGTCCACTGAGGTTAAGTGACTGGCCCCGTCACAAGGTTGAGAAGTGAGAAAACAGAGATGTAACCCCAGATCTGTCCTGACTCAGTTCCGGTGTTCCTTTATTACCCTGCTGTCACCTACATTGATGTACAGCCCTGCTCTCCCTTACATAGGTGAAGACACCAAGGCTCATACAGGAGCAGTGCCTCAGCACTCAGAGACCCAGCCCACCATTGCCAACAGACCCACGTGTCCTGATCTGCCCGGGGCCAGTATGGGGACAGGGCTGGTGTTGGGGCCCTGGGTGCAGCCTGAGGAGCACTTTGTAAGCAGCCCAGCCAGGTGGCATTGCAGAAGGAAGGTGCCCAGGCCCTGGGGTCCCACTGGGTTGGCATCTTGCCCCCAGACCTCAGCAGGAGGACAGGGACCAGAAAGGACTTCCAAGATGGCCGCTCACCAGACACTGGAGAGCCTGGGGGCTTCAGGCCGCAGCTGTGCCTCAGTGCCGCTCCGAACATGGCCTAAGGCAGTTACTCACATGGTAGTGGAGGAATGAAGAAGTCAGTCCAGAGCAACCCCCCATCCCTGGGGCTGAAATGTCATCTACACTGGCCCTGGGGGCCACCACTGTGGCCACCTGACGAGTGTTAGCCTTTCTCCCAGAGCTGGGACACTCACTTCCCACTCCCACAGCCCCTCACTTCTGCTTTTGGATGGTCCTATCTCTTAACATTCAAGTTTCCCTTCAACCAAACCTTAACCTCCTCCCTTTGGCTCTAGTTCAACTTTCTGGGCCACACAGAACAGAAGGACTTTGTTCACTTCTTCCGATATTCAACTGGCTACCCCACCACACCCCCAACAACCACAGCTACATCTGCAGCCCCCTCCCCGTGGGCCCTGCCCTTGCCCTGTACTCTCACCCCAGCTGCCTCCCAACCTCCCTCTTTCCCTTCCTGTTCCCCCTGTGATGGGTGGAATTGTGTCCCCCCTCCAGATTCTTATGTAGAAATCCTAACCCCTCCGTAGCTCAGAATGCAACCTTGTTTGGAAACAGAATGATCACAGTTGTAATGAGTTAAGAAGAGGTCGGTAGGGTGGGTCCTAATCCAGTATTGCTGGTGTCCTTATCAAAAGGGGAAATTTGGACACAGAAGTAGACGGGCACAGAGGGAAGACAATATGAAGACGCACGAAGGACATTGCCATCTGGGAACCACAGATGGAGGCTCGATCCCTTCTCCCAGACTTCAGTAGGAAGCAGTCCTGATGACAGCTTGACCTTGGACTTCCAGCTTCCAGAACCATGAGACAAAATATGTCTGTCGTGTAAGCCACCCAGTCTCTTGCTTGCAGCCCTAGCAAATGAATACACTCTCCTTCATCCATTCATTCAAAAAGACTGAGCCCCTGACATGTGCTAGGGATAAAGTAATGAAGATTAACAGAAACTTTCCTGGGGTTTACACTTGTGGGGAAGATAATGAACACCTGAAGGTAGAAGAATTCCACCCTGTCGTCAAGAGCTCAGAAGGAAACAGACGTGGGCTCCTCTGGCTCTTCCACAGTTCTCTGTCCCCATCAACCCTCCCCCCTCTTCCTAGACAAGAGCTAAGGCCTCTGTCCTAAGAAAGTCTTTGTCCATCCCTGCTGTGCTCCCTCTGCCTGTCCACCTCTTTTCCATTCTATCACTGGAGAAAACTTTGAAAGACTTCCCTCCACCGCTGCCCCCCTCAGCTCTCCTGTACCCCCTAACCTCAGAGACTAGCAGTGTCCTCCACAGTGCCCTCTAAACTGCTTTTCCTGAAGTTTCCGCTTTCTTCCTAGACTCATGTCCCCTCGCGGCTGCCAGGACCCTGCCCTCTCTCCTCCTCTTCTCCTTTGCCTCCTCCTTCCCCTGTTCCCACTTATTTTCTTCAACCTTTCACTGGGAAGAATTTCAAGCCTACGGAACAGTTGCAAGAACAGTACAATGAATACTCTCATATCTTTCATTGAAATTCACCAATTGTTAAAAATTTACCGTGTTGCTTTATCTCCATGCGTATATACTATTATTAGTTGCTGACCGATTGGATAGGAAGCTGAAGCCATCATGACCCATGGTCCTGAAATATTTCAGTTGTATCTCCCAAGAGCAGAACATTCTCTTACAATATTCAGGAAATTTTACATTGATGCACTACTATTACTATTAGGTAAAATACAGTCCATATTCAAATTTCATCAATTGCCCTAATTAATGTCCTTTGAAACAATTTTTTTTCCTGATCCAAGAGCCAACCTGGGATCTCGCACTCACTGAATTGTTATATCCCACCCTTCAGAGAGGCACCGTTTCCACAGGCGCCCGACCTCGGGCCATCACCTCTCTGTGGATGGTTTGGGAGTTTGCTGCTGCACCACCATTTCCAGCCCTGATTTGGCCCTTCCTTGTGGTTATTTCCTCCTCCATGGACTGCCAGCTCCTCTGAGCAGAGACTCTCCATCTCTTTATCCTCTGTGCCTGGCCCATGGTGAGTCCACTATGTGGGGAAGACACTTAGCCAGAGTCAGCTAGACCTGGATTTAACTTGTGACTCCACCAGCCTCTACTGTTGGGACTTCCCCAGGTTATGTCACAGCTACTGTGCACAGATAATACAGCCTACCTTGCAGGGCTACCATGAGAATCTCCTTAGGTTCTGTGTTTGAATGCCTGGCACCCAGTATGCCTGGAAGGAGGAAGGGAGCAGGGGGGAGGAAGGATTGTCTGTGGTGCCCAGCAGACCTCAAAATGGAGGACAACGGAGCACCATCCCTGAGCTCCCAGACTCTCCTGGATCCCTGATCTAAGCAGCCTGACCCTCCCGAACTTGGTGAAGAGAGAACCTCATGTGAATGAAAGCACACTTAATACATGAAAACTCAAGCTGGTCTGGAGCTGGCTCCCAAGATGGAGAAGTGGTATTGAAGCACTTTGGTAAGAGATCCAGCCCATCGTCTTGACCACACGCTTCATGAATAGGATAGCCTGGCCATAATTTAGCCCAACCAGGGAACATCCCCTACCTCCTCGCGATCAGGGATCCCATCAGCCTAGGGCCCCTCCAAAACCTCCATCAGGGCTGCGATGGGGGTCTGAGGCTTCCCGCAGTAGGAAGGACTGGCTGCCCCAGGAACACATTTGTTAATATCAAATTCCACAGCAACAGCTGGATCCAATTTAGCTGTGGAGCCTTGACGGAGAGCCCTGGCCACCAGCCAACACTCCTCAGGAGGCTCTGAGCCTGCTATTCCCTTTTCCACGGAGATAGAGTTGCTAAGGGCTCCCCGGGCTCCTCCAGGCCCCTAGTGCCTTCCGAGCAGCTGGGGAGAGAGAGGAAGTGACCAGCACTCACTGGCAACCCAACCTTTTGTTCCCTGCAGACCCATCTCTCTGCCTGCTTCTCAGGTTCTCTGAAACATTAAGCGATTGCCACGGGGGCCTGGTGACAGGAAGCTGAAGCCTCCCTGCCTGCAGGGGTATTTGGGTTCTAGGGTAACATTTCAGTACAGTCTGATGCAAAGGGACACACATACTTATGCTCCCCGCCCCCCAAACACACACACGCACACACACAAATGTCTGCCCGCACCCCATGCCACTCTCCAGCATCAGACTTCCATCATGCTTCTGCTTGGAAATCACAGGCTCTTAGAGCAAGTAGAATATCTAGTCCAACCCTCATTGTCCAGAGGGGCAGGGACTTGGCAAAGAAGTCAACAAGCAAAGCAGGTTTCTGATCCCAGTGCATTTCACTGCAAATAAATAATCTTTATTAATGATAATAACAACATCGTGTCTACTGGATGCCTAACTTAAACCAGATCCTTCTAATGGATCCTTGAAATACAGTTGTTCTTTGAAATTAATGGTCAAAATAAGTGGAGGCTTGGCAGGGTGAAGTATTTTGCCCAAAGCCACATACTTAAAATGTGGCAAAGCTAGGAATCATACTCAGGTGGGCTTGATACCAAAGGATAGGATTTCCTCCACTACAGGTTGGCTCAGCTATCCCAGGTCCTGTCAGTAAAATGTAGATGGCTTCGGTAAGGTCCTGCCTTAACCTTCCCCAGCCAACAACTGAGAGAAGCAAGAGGGAAGGACACCAGAAGGGGGTGTGGGGTCACCCACAAGGGTTCGAGGGACACATTTCCCAGCCTTCCCAATTTGTCAGCCTCCGAGACAGAGTTGGAGGTTGAGATCCCCTGAAAATGCCCTCCTGGGAAGAGACCATTTTTCTGTGGGAGGACAGTTTTCTGGGTAGGGTGCAGGGAAGCAGGGCTCATGGCACTGTGCATGGGGCACATAGATGAAACCCTCCAGGAGATGATTTGGTCATTTATACTAAGAGCTTTTTAAATATGCTTCTGTTTTGACCTGTCTTACTGTACAAATATCCATGCTGGGCCATTGACTGTGTCTCTCTGATATTTATTTCCTTCCTTTTGGTAACTACAACCCCGATCCTCCTCCCCAACAGTCAGTCCACCTATTCCAGGTGGGGTGAGTATGTGACAGAGACTTGGCCAATTGGAATCCTCCAACCCGGCCACATTGATTGGTTCTGGGGATGAGCGTATGAATCGAACCAGGTCAATGGGATTCAGTTCTGAGATTTTTGTTGAAACTATTGAGGAAGAGAACTATTTTTCAGGGATGTTATGAAGCTACCAGGAGGTGAGCCTATTGGCAGCCATCCTACCCCTCAGCTCAGGGGTGGGGGTGGGGTGCACCCTTCCTCGTTATGGGAGATGGTGTGTGAAGTAGGAGCTGAAGTCCTCCTGCCCCTCAACCATGGCATCCGAAATTCCACTGTGATTGTTCCTTTGGCTCATGTAGGCCTTCCAAACTCTAAATGACAATGTCTCTGGGATGAAAATCAATCCAAATCCTCCCATTTGGGCCCACTTGTTGTGGGGCTTGATAAAAAAATAACATTGAGTCAGGAATTAAGAATCCAGTGAGGTTGGCAAGATCAGGCACCACCTGACAGCATCCAAGTGCTTCTGTCCATCCCTGTAATTCCTTGAGAACATGAAAAAATGATCATGGGTGGGGTAAGGCACCTGTGGGTTAGGACAGTAGAGAGCCAATGTGAGTTGGTGGTCTATAAAAAGCAGGTTGAATGAAAGAAGACCTGAAGAATGAAAAATGCACTGATTGACTCAAAAGAGTCTTTGACTGTTGGAAGTCAGAGGTTTTGGTTCTTACCCTAAGCAAGAGGTAGTTTGTGCAACATAATAGGACATCAAAAAGAACATTTGCGGGGGGGGGGGGGGTCAACTCCCAAATGTAGCCAGGAGGAGTTAACTGCGCTTGTGATTAAGTTCTGCTAATGAATCTAGTGGCAATCCCAGGGAGATGGAAGCCAAGTGCAGGCTTGGGGAGACATAAGTTTCCACCCACCTCCATGTTCACCCTCAGCCATCAGCCATTCAACCAGGTGCTGAAATCATAGGGTGACTCATGAAAATGGGTCTTCCAAGCCAGGGTTGCATCTTATAAGAAGTTGGAGCTGTAGGTTCATTAAGGATCTGTTGGTTAAATGTCTTGGATTACTGTCCTTTTATAGTCTTTTTGTGGGGGAAAGCATCTTCCCCAGAAAAATAGATTGCCCGCCTGGGGGCACAAACTTCTGCTTTGATATCTGCAGAGTGCTGTCTATAATGACCACTCCATGGGTCCCACTAGCTTGGAACTGAGATCTGGATTGGTGTGACAGGTTATTCCTGTTGAACACACTCCTTTCTTATTCTTGTTGAAAAGCCCTTGGGGCACCTGGGTGGTTCAGTTGGTTAAGCGTCTGACTCTTGGTTTTGGCTCAGGTCGTGATCTCATGGTTCGTGAGTTTGAGCTCCACTTCGAGCTCTGTGCTTGATGGTGCAGAGCCTGCTTGGGATTCTCTCTCACTCTGCCTCTTCTGCTCTCTCTCTCTTAAAATAAACAAATAAACTTTAAGTAAAGAAAGAAAGCAAAGCTCTTAAAGAGACTGGAGATTTATTTTGAGTTAGGATACTCCTCACTTTTTCTCTCTCATGAAAAACATTGTGCTAGTCATGAGCCCAAAGAATTATAAGTGTGTGACTTTAGTTAAGAATGTGCTTTTTATTTTTCTTCGAGTCTTTCTTACTTAGAAGCCAGTTCTCAGTGTCTGACACCACGTTGGCAGAGGCCAGCAGGAAAGGAAGGGGATTTAAATTGGCAACCTGCCTGGAAATGAGAGAGAGAAAAAGTTCTTTCTTACTAGAGCTGCTAGTTTAGTCAAGGCCACAAAGAAAGAAATATTTTTATGTCGCTTTTTCCCTTTAAGTTTTCTTTAAAAATTCACCATTGTAATACAAATATGTTTTTATGAAAATCAAGGGATACAGAAGGATAACGAAACACAATTATTTCTTGTTCTTACTGCTGCCCCTAAGAAGGAATCACTTTGGTGGATCCTTCTACATCTCTAATTCTCTGAGTACATAGCTGTTTTCTGTTGTTGTTTTGTTTTTTATTGAGGTATAATTCAACGGAACAAAATTCATCCTTTAAAAGTGCAACTCAGGGGTTGGTTTTTTTTTTTTTTTGTATATTTATAAAGATGTGAGACCATCACCTTCTTCGAGAACTACTTCGAATTCACTATCCACTTCGCAAACATTGCCGTCACCCCAAAAGGAAGCTCCGTGTTCAGTAGCCATTATTCCCCATTGCTCCTCTCGTTGACTCTTGGCAACGAACCTACTTTCTGTTTCTGTGGATTTGCTCATTCTGGACATTTCATATAAATGGAATCACACACAATATGTGACCTTTTGCAATCTGGCTTTTTTCCTAGAAAAGTGTTTTTAAGGTGCATCCATGTTGTAATGGCAAGAAACTGGAGCTATGCTGGTTGTCTTTTATCAAAAAAAAAAAGCATAGCTTCTTTTTTTTCAACATTTTTATTTATTTTTGAGAGACAGGGAGAAACATATTATGAGAATGGGAGAGGCGGAGAGAGGGGGAGACACAGAATCTGAAAGAGACTCCAGGTTCTAAGCTGTCAGCACAGAGCCCAAAGTGGCGCTCAAACTCACAAACTGTGACATCATGACCTGAGCTGAAGTCACACACTTGACTGAGCCACCCAGGTGCCCCAGGCATAGCTTTCTTAAACTTACTCCCACCAACAAACTACTACTTAAATCTTCTTGGCCAGAATTAAGTCATATGGCCACACCTAGCTACCAGGGAGCTGGAGAAACCTACAAGATTAACGTCATTGGCTTAGACTGGTGGTTCTCAAGATTTGTTAGAATCTTCTAGGGATATCTTAAACCATGCTGATGTGTACATGGTCTTACCCTAGTTCAGTGGTTCTCAACCAGGAGTAGTTCTGTTCCCCATGGGACATTTGGCAATACCTGGAGGCATTTTTTTATTGTTGTAAATGAGGTGGGGGTTCTGGCACCCAGTGGGTAGAGGCTGGGATACTGCAGACATCCTACAATGCACAAGACAGCCCTCCCACAGCAAAGACTTATCCAGTCCGAAATAACAGGGTCGAGACTGAGAAACGCTGCCCTAGACCAATTAAATCATAATCTCCTCCAGGTTGGAACATGCAACCAGTGTTGAGAAGCACAGGTTTAATGAATGACTCATTGCCTGTGTTTGGACACATTGATACCCTGAACAAAACTGGGGTTCTGTCACTAGGACTTAGAGCAAAGTGGGTATCAGCTAGGTAGTATGTCTGCCCAATAACCGCCACACACTGACACTTTTACTTCTAGTTCCATTAATTATTCAGTATCTTTTGACTTTTTCTTTATGAGATGAAATTAGTCCCCTCGCTTTGAATTCTTTTTCTTCTTTCAACTTCTATCATTTGAACTTTTACACTGACAAAGCTAATATCATTTATTTTCTGTCTCATAATCAAAGTTATAGCTGTATATTGTCTAACTATGCATTCTAAAATTTGGAATTTAATAATCAGGATTTATATTTTGACCATAAAAATGTTTACTGCAGAGCCAAGAGAGTCTTCTAATTATATTTTTCTTTATCAGATCTTTGTTCTTTCTGGCGTTCGTAATTTCATTTTTTCCTCTCACACTATTTGACTTAGGTCATTTTAAAGATTTAATCCCATTTCTATCTGGTATAAAAGAATGAGCAAGGAAGAGGTAAGTACTAAACGTGACCAAATTCCTTGTGAACCAGAAGCTTTAACAATCGTCTCTTTAAAAAGGCAATTTAAAAAATAACTGAGGAATCTAATTAAAGTTGAGAATGCAGAATTAAGTGCTAATATTACAATCCTATGTATCTTATATTCAATAAATATTTGGTGAATGTTGTTAAATATCTGCACCTGTTTAAGAATAATCTTATTGGATGCTTTTAATTTAAATAGGAGAAAAATCTTCTCTTTGGTGTGTTTGTCAGATACATATGATAACATGTAATTTTATATGCCAGGCAATGGTGATGTAAGGATATAGTGATAGATTAGCCGGCCATCTAACAATTGTAGACATCTTTACCTGCAATGGATATTTGTCATCATTGACTGCTCTACAGCCAACTAACTTTAGTGTGAATTACATTCAGACTTCCCATGACCGAGAAGCAATTCCCCACTCTTGTGAACATCTGTGACTGCAACATGCTGTGACCTCCGGGCTGCTGAACATCTACCCCGATTGCAGTTCCACGTGCGAATCCCCTCTAAGACCTCAGAGGTAATTCAAGTAACTTTATGCTCTGTTTCCTAAAGCTCTGCGTGGCAGTGACGATGACTATGCGGATTCCCAGGAGCTGTGTAATTCAACCTATTTTATAGGTGGTACAATATCATGTTTCCATAGATTATTTTTGAGTGTAGCATACTTGTATTTTCTGTTACTCTTGCTTGGTTAATTTTTATTTGTGTAAAATGTGCAGATGTTAAGAACAATTCAAGGAGTTTTGACAAATGCATACACTCATGTGACCACCTCTTCGTTGGTTAACTTTCTCTTTGGGGAATTTAGGGTACATATTAATTTAAGATAATGTCCAAAGCTATTTGAAAAAGATTCTTAAGTTTTTGCTTTCTGGGAAAGTTTTTTTAAATTGTGGTTGAATACACGTAACGTAAGATTTACTATTAGTGACACTTAGTCCATTCACAGTGTTGTGAACTGTCACTGCTCTCTAGAACATTTTCATCACCTCAAAAGGAAACTTGTACCCATTAAGAGGTCACTTCTTACTTCCCACCTCCAACCCCTGGCAACCAGTAATCTGCTTTCTGTCCCTATAGATTTGCTTATTCTGGATATTTCATAAAATCACACAGCATGTGGCTTTTTGTGTCCGGCCTTTTATTTTTCTTAGCATAATGTTTTCAAGGTTCACCCATTTTGTAACACGTATCAGCACTTCATTTCTGTTTATTCCTGAATAATATTCCATTGTATGTATCTACCACGCTGTGTTTATCCATCCATCTGTTGATGGACATTTGGGCTGTTTCCACCTTTTGGCTGCCATGAATGGTGCTGCTGTGGACATTCACGTACAAATTTTGTTTGAACATTTGTTTGCAATTCCAAAATATGTATATTTTTTGTTTGTCACTCAAGTAGTCTAAATCTGATTGTTGTATCTTCAAAATAAGAGTTGCATTGGGACCTGCTATTCTGTTCCCTTGCGGCCTGTTACTTATTTTAAAACAAAAGAAAATAACAACGAGCAAGTCAGTGGTGAAACCACCAAAGAAGAAAAAGTCAGCAATGGTCATGCTATTTGGCATCATTTTTGACAACACCTTTGGCCAGTGTGGAGGAATGTGAAAATCACAAGGTGGAGAATAGAAAGGAGGCACTGGGATGTTGGGTTTTTTAAAGTTTATTTATTTATTTTGAGAGAGAGAGAGAGCAGGAGGGGAAGAGAGAGAGAGAGAGGGGAAGAGAATCCCAAACAGGATCCCCGCTGTCAGCACAGAGCCTGATTTGGGGCTTGAACCCACGAACCATGAGATCGTGATCTGAGCCGAAACCAAGAGTCAGACGCTTAGCCCACAGAGCCACTCAGGCGCCCCTTGTGTGTTTTTAGTTAACAAAATCACAAGCTTTTCTAGCATTTTGTGTGAACGGGTTGGATTCCTGTCTATATCCAAAGCAGATTTCTGTTTGACCCACAGTAGCTTCTTAGTGGCTTGTTGCAAACCAGGCTAAGGTATGTGAAAATGGCAAAAGTGACAGTTAATCTAGCAAGCAGCTCTGGCAATGGCTAACTGTCCCTGAATGCAAAGAGGGACAGAAGTGTTACAATGAAAACTTGACCCACCAGGAATAGTATTACCCAGCGAGCCTTGAGAATGCCACACAGTTGCCACTGCCCTCCTTCGTGACTTGCACCCCATACGGACTCCCCACCGTTGGAATTCAAGCAATTCTACACCTCGGAGAGAGTGCAATGACTCTGTCTGGCTAATGCAAACTTCAACCAGGGATTAGATGAGGAGCAGGAGCATCTGAACCCAGCGTTCCTGAGTTTGAAAGGCCTGGGAATGTGGTGACAGCTGTGGCCAGGTACCTCCTGAACACTCAGCTCCCCAGAAACAGTCTGCTTCACCTCTGCCGCGGCCTGGGGATAGTCCAAGCCCTTCACACTCCGCGACTAGCCGTGTGAGCTTGGGCGCATTACCTAACACACCTCAGCTGCAGTTTCCTCGACTGTAAGATGGTGTGAGTAAAGGGCCTGTCACTTAGGGTTAATGAGAGCGTTGAATTCCTCTGTAGAAAGCACTTGGCATGAGCGTCAGCCATACTGTCAGGGCAATTACTGTTTTACTGACAGAGTGAGGAGAGCCCAGGAGGACCACAGACGTGGCATTAACTGCCTGGGCACCTCGGTGACCCCTCAGGGCCCACAGAAGGGGAGAGGCGGTGAGAAGGAGTTGTGCATCCAGTTCCCCAAATATCGGACCACTGCCCAGAGAAGCCAGTCTCTGCCCCTCAGCTGCTGGTTGTACACTTGTGGCCTGTCCTGAAAGGCCCCTTGGATCAGCCTGGGTGTTTCAGCTGACTAAATGCCTTGCTGTTGTTGGGGAACCTGGCTGGCTCTGTCGGTAGAGCATGTGATTCTTGATCTCAGGGTCATGAGTTCAAGCCCCGTGTTGTGGGTAGACATAACTGAAAAATTTGATTGTATTACTTCAGCAGGTAAATATACAAAAATTTGAATATACAAAAACTTTTGGGGCACCTGGGCAGTTCAGTTGGTTAAGTGTCCAACGTCAGCTCAGGATATGATCTCACAGTTAGTGAGTTCGAGCCCCATGTTGGGGTCTGTGCTGACAGCTCAGAGCCTGGAGCCTGCTTCGGATTCTGTGTCTCCCTCTCTCTCTGCCCTTCCTCTGCTCTGTCTCTCTCTGTGTCTCAAAAGATAAATAAACATTAAATTACTTAAAAAAATTAAATTTTAAAAAATTTAAATATACAAAAATTTCTCTTATGTAATCATCCATTCAATAACTATTTATTGATTGCCTACTCTGTGCCAGCCTTGCTCTAGAGCCTGGGAACAGAGCGACAAATACAGCTGAGAAGCATTTATGCTCTCATGGAGCGTATGTTCTGGAGTCGCTGTACCACTTATCCCTGTGTCCTTAACCTCCTGTCACTGAACCTCTCTATGCCTCAATTTTCTAATCTGTAAAATGGAGATACTAATAATGGCTATCTCATGAAGTTGTCATGATTTTTTGACTTTTTTTGTCTGATTTTTTAAGTTTATTTTTATTTATTTTGAGAAAGAGAGAGGACATGAGCAGGGGAGGGGCAGAGAGAGACTCCCAAGCAGGCTCCGCACTGTCAGCACAGATCCCCACGTGGGGCTTGAACTCACGAACCTGAGCAAAAACCACGACCTGAGCCAAAATCAAGAATCTGACGCTCAACCAACTGAGCCCCCCAGGTGGCCCGGTTTTCATTTCTTTTTATTGAGGTGTACATGACATAACATTGTACTCTTTCCAGGTGCCCAGCATAATGATTCGATATTTGTATACACCGTGAAATGATCACAGTAAGTCTAGTTAACATCATCACCATCCGGATCTCGAGGGTGTCATGCTAAGCGAAATAAGTCAGGCAGAGAAGGACAGATACTATATGTTTGCACTCATAGGTCTAACAGGAGAACAGGAGAAACCTAATGGAGGACCAAGGGGAGGGGAAGAAGGAAAGAGAGTTGGGGAGAGAGAGGGACACAAAACCTCAGAGACTATTGAATACTGAAAATGAACTGAGGGTTGAAGGGGAAGGAGGAGGGGGGAAAGAGGTGGTGGTGATGGAGGAGGGCACTTGTGGGAAAGAGCACTGGGTGTTGTATGGAAACCAATTTGACAACAAACTATTAAAAAAAAGTAAAAAAAATAATTACATCATCCATATAATATTTAACACAAATTCTGGTATGAATATAAAAGAATTAAGCAACACTTGACAAAATAAACAGAATTGTATTGATCATAAAAAAAAAACCATCATCACCATCCGCGGTGATACATTTTCTTCTTACGGTAAGAACTTTTAAGATCTACTTTCTTAGCAACTTTCAAATATATAGTACAGTAATGTTAGCTATTGTCACCACGCCCTACTTTACGTCCTGTGGCTTATTTATTTTGTAACTGGAATTTTGCACCTTTGACCCCCTTCTCCCATTGTGCCCACCCCCACTTCTGCCTCTGACAACCACGAGTATGGATTTTTCTGTTGCTGTTTTTATGGTTTAGATTCCACATATAAGTGAGATCATAAAATATTTCTCTTCTTCTGTCTCACTTATTTCATTTAACATAATGTCCTTAAGGTTCATGTTGTTGCAAATGGCAAGACTTCCTGCTTTTCTATGGCTGAATAATGTTTCATATATATATTTCACAATAATATTTCACTTATATATTTCATATATAAATATAGATAATATTTCATATATATATCACAATTTCTTTACCATTTATCCATCAATCACCCTTAGGTTGTTTCCATAAGCTGGCTGCTGTAAATTATACTACAATCAACATAGGGATGCATTTATCTTTTTGAATCAGTGTTTTCATTTTCTTTGGATAATTACCCGAGGGTGAAATTTTGGGATCACATGGTAACTCTGTTGTTAATTTTTAAAGGAAGCTTCATACTGTGTTCCATAATATACCAATTTACATTTCCACCACCAGTGCACTAGTGTTTCCTTTTTCCACATCCCTGCCAATACTTTATTTCTTGTCTTTTTGATAATCATCATTCCAGTGGTTAGGAGGTGATATCTCATTGTGGTTTTAATTTGCATTTTCCAGGTGATCAGTGATGTTGAGCATCTTTCTTGTACCTGTTGGCCACCTGTTTGCTTTCTTTGGAAAAAATGTCTGCATCGCTTCTCTGCCCATTTTTTATTTAACTGGGTTGTTTTTTTTCTTAATGAGCTAATTTCATAAAGCACTTAGAACAGGGCAAAGCACAGAGTATGTATTGTGTACGTGATAGCTACTATTATTTGGGGGGAGTTTGAATGAGAAACACGTCTGGGGAGAAGATTAGGAGTTTCTTTTGGATGCACATTAACTCTGAGATGTCTGTTGAACACTCCAGGGAGGATCCTTTGATCAGGAGCTTAGATACACAAGTCTAGAGGTCAAAGGACAGGTCTGAGTGGAGATGTAAATCCAGAGGTAACTGGCATATGGTTAGTATTTAATTAAAGTCATGAAACTAACTGATATCACCAAAGGAGTGGATGTGGGGAAGAGAAACATCCTGAGCCCTAGCCCTGGGGCACCCCAACACTTAGGAGTTGTGATCTTAGCAGGAATAAGCAAAGGAGACTGGGAAGGGGTCACCAAAGAGGTGGGAGGACAAGTTGGAGGGTATGGCGTCTTGAAGGCCAAGTGAAGAAAGTTTTGCCAAACAAAGGGAAGGTCCACAGTCTAATGATCCTGACCAGTCAAGTGAAATTAGGACTGAGGGGTGACTGTGGCCACAGGAAGATCACTCGCAGCAGTGCTAGGGAATGGCAGAGCCAAACGCCACTTTGGGGGATGTTTCAAAGATAAGTGGAGGGCATGAATTCTTCAATTCCATGAAGTGCAGGCATCACTTTTGAAGATATTTCTATAAAGGAGGACAAAGAAAGGAGAGACAGAGGAGAATACAAGGTCAAGGGCATTGTCTTATTTGTTTTTATTTTATTTATTTATTTATTTATTTTTAAGAGAGAGAGAGCAGGGGAGGGGCTGACAGAGAGGCATTGGAAGAGTCACAAGCAAGCTCAGCGCAGAGCCTGATGTGGGTCTTGATCTCACAACCATGAGGTTATGACTTGAGCCAAAATCAAGAGTCAATCACTTAAACAAATGAGCCACCCAGGGACCCTATTTTTATTTTTATAAGGTGGGCTTTACTTCCACATATTTACAGTGATTTGCACATGTATTCCAAGTGTTCCTTTATGGGACGTTTGAGTAAGGTAGTCTTATCAAAGAATGGTATAGAACTCTAGGAGAAATTCTAATTGTCCTAGATCCTACGCCCCATGAAGTTGGAAGCCATTTCCAGTCTACTGAGTCAATTTAACTCAAGGGCCTAGTAATATAGGTTATTGGTATCTATTTGCTAATGTTACAGAAGCATCAGTGAGCCTTGTAAACCAAACACATACGTGTAGTTTGGTGTGATACAGAATGTAATATCCAGAAGAGAAGAAGAAAGCTGGTAACTCAGAAGGAAGAGGTAAAAATTGAAAAATTCTTATATAAAGTATGATGTGCTTTAGTGAAGCCCCTGGACTGTCAATGGAACAAAACTGAGTGGTCTCTCTGGGGTCACCTGGTGAGAGCAGTAAGCGTAACGTGTTGGGCACCCACATGCCCCTGAGTTCAGGCCTCTGCTGCCATTTTCATGAAAAGGACCCAGAGCTTCCCTGATAGGGCCAAGGGGCTGGGAGACGGGGGGGAATCAAGACAACAGCAAAGGCCTGAGGTATCCAGTGGAGAAGAAGCAAGGACGCCATCAAAGACTTGAAGGCTCTGTGGAGCTGGGGTAGGAGGCCAGCCATCAAGAGGACTCCCACTTGGAAGGGTCGCCAATGAACGAGGAGCTGAGAAGGAAAATCTCAGCTTTTTTGAAGAAGCTGAATCTGTAAAAATTCTTAAGTCCTGAAAGGGGACTTTTAAGATGGTATGTGCTATAAGGTCATTACAATGCTCATGTGAATTTTCAGTGACGTTTTCTGTAGAAAATGCTATATATGAATTAAACCAAAGTATGAGGGTATTCTATTAAGATTTTGTTCCACAAGCAAGATGACTTATATTTATTTGCCCTGTATCTTCAGCATTTTGGGCTGTTTAACAAGAATACCATAGACGGGTGTCTTATAAACAATAGAAATTTATTTCTCCCAGATCTGGAAGCTGGGAAGTCTGAGATCAAGGTGCCAGCTGATCCAATGTCTGGTGAGGTCTGTTTCCCAGTTTTCAAGGACAGTGGTCTTCACCCTGTCCTCATACGGCAGCAGGGGTGAGGAGGTTCTCTGGGGTCCCTTTTTCAAGGGCACTATCCTGTCCATGAGGGCTCTACCCTCATGACCTAATAACCTCCCAAAGGCCTCACTTCCTAGTACCATCACACTGGGATCAGGTTTCAACATATGAATTTGGGGGAGATACAAACACCCTACAAGCCTTTGGATCTGTTCAGGTTGTTTGATTAGATACTCGAAATTTCCAAAGCTTCTGTCTCTTCCAGGTAGTTTTGATTGCAGTGTAGTGTTGATCAATATGTTAAACCAAAGGTACTGATGATAGTCCGAAAGAACTCTTTTAGACCCTTAATGTACATACAAGCTTGCCACCTGCCAGGATAAATAGCCAGGATGACATTTCATGAGGTAGATAGGTCTTGTTCTTCATCTAAAGAAATATTGGGGAAGTATTTCAAGCAAAGAACTAGGACAGAAAGGCATCATTCTCCTGATCCACTTGTGTTTTTTATCTGAAACTTTCATTTTATCACCTACTCCCTGTGGCCACTTCTGGCCTCAAGCAAGTTAAAGAAGTTCTTGCAGCTGTCTGAATTCCAGCAAAATCTACTGCCACTCACTTCACGCCCACTGCAATTAAAGGGATAATCACTCTCATACTTGGACTGATCAGTATCCAGGGGGCTTGAGACACCTGGCTCAGTCAGTAGAGCGTGTGACTCTTGATCTCAGGGACATGAGTTCAATCCCCATGTTGGGCATGGAGCCTACTTAAAAAGAAAAGAAAAGTATTCAGGGGACATTTCTGGAGAACCTAGAAAACTGGCACAAATAAAGAAGCATAAAATCAAGAACCTAAACTGCCAAGGTTTCCTCACCCTCAGAGCCCCAGTCTCTGCCACAATTTCTGGCCGATGGGGAGAACCCAACTGTGATATCATAAAAAATAAATATTTGGTCTCTGTCCCCATTTCCTGGTTCTCAGCTCCTAAAACCCTTGGAATTTCCAGAATGATAAGAGTCTTATGTATGATAACGACAATACTAGTGGCTGAGGGCATGGGGCTCGTAACCAGAAAGACCAAGGCATGATTAGAGGGATGGAATTTTCAGCCCCAAACCCAGACCTCTGGGAAGGAGGGATGGCTTAGAGATCACCAAAAGCCAATGATTTAATCAACCATGCCTCTGTAATGGAACTTCCTTTAGTTTGGAGAGCTGCCAGGGTGGTGAGCACCCCGAGGTGCGGGGAGGGTGGTGCTATAACCAAACTCTAGGGGTTTGCCAGTCAGAGTGCGTCAGATGAACACAGCCCAAGGAAGTGTTAAAAGCAAAGAACATTTGGTTACTTGCTACAAGAAAGGAGACAGGAAGACAGCTCTCCAAGCACTGTTTCCCTTTAGGGGGTGTACAGGAAGCTTATATTTAGTGCATCAGGGGACAGGCGCAGGGAGGTTGCAAAGCGACTTTTGATTCAATGGCACAGGCCTCGCATGTCAACATGTTAGTGCGTACATTGTGTGTTCCAAAAATAGCAGAGCAGAAGATTCCATCCGTAAAAGGAGACCTTAGTATTATATGAGCTAAAGAGAACCTCAAGTCAGCTCAGGAGGGCTTCTGCGCAGGCCTTCAGCTCCAATCCAGCTCAAACTGGCTCACGTCAGGGACCATCAGGTGAAACACCTAGTTGAGTGTCTCTTTGGCTGGAACTATTGGTTCTGCAAAACGGAACACATTCCTTCCCTGTTTTTGTCCTTCCTCCCCACCCACCCCCACCCGCTTCTGCTGACAGCTTTCTGCTGTCTTATTTGAGTAACTTCCCCCTGCATCCTAGGTAACCACGCACCATGCCCCATACCTTGCCCTGTGCATCTCTTCCAACTGGCTGTTTCTGAGTTGACTCCTTTGTGACAAACTGGTAACCACAAGTCAAGTGCTCTCCTAAGTTCTGGGAGTTGTTCGAAGTGAATTTCTGAACCTGAGGAAGGGGGTAGGGAACCCTGTGAATTTATACCCAGTCAGTCAGACGTCCTGGTGACAACCTAGGTGACATCTGAAGTGGGGGCAGTGTCACGGGGCTGACCCCTTAACTCGCTGGATCTGACACCGACTCCAGGTAGGTAGTGTCTAGTGTCAGAGCTGAACTGAATCGCAGGACACACAGCTGGAGAAGCGGTGCTGGACCAGACACTGCACGTGTGGTGTCAGAAGCCTCACCAACCACAGAGGCCTGCAGCAAGGGAGG